>JALPQD010000149.1:82500-87176 GCA_023101885.1 Typhlomys cinereus | reverse complement strand
GCTCATGTGGGTCTGACCTGCCTACACCGTTTGCCTAAAATACTTGTGAGTATACAGTGTGGTACGGAACTCAGTTTTGAAGCAAATGTGGAGGCTCCAGGGCAGTCCGCCATTTCCTCTCGTCCCCAAAGCTGTGTTAAAGTAAATTACAGGGCTGGGAGGAGGAGAGGCCAGCTGTGCTTCAGCTGCAGCTCCAGTTGTTGTGACAAAGTGAGAAGTGCGGGCACCAACAGATCGTTAACCCTGAAATAGGCTGATGAGAGGCTCATAGTCGTGCCAGGGCTGGTTCTTGCCCAGGATGGTGTGATCTTTCATCCCAAAGAGAACTCACAGTTGTGCCAAAAGCACTGCTTCACGTTCCTCATATTTTATGACATTCAGAAAAAGTTTCTTTCTTTTTTTCTAAGCCTGCATATATATATTTTATTGACAGAAGTTTTTGCCTCTGTTTTGGTTTTGTTTTGAAAATTTCCCCACAATTTCCTCTTGCGGTGCTTCTTGGGCTGAGTTCAGTATGACCGTTGACTATAATTATGGGGAGGTTTGTGAGGAGAGTTGAAAAATTGAAGCGACGTTAAAGGTGCATTGCACATGAATAAACCCAGAGACGGAGCACAGTGCCTGTTTGGAGTCTCCCCTGTGTTTTGTCTAGATTAACCCATTCAGCGGCTGTTGCTTTGCATGGCGTTAATAACCAGTGGGGACGCTCACAGGGCACTTGTAAACACTGCTCATAAATAGTGGCTAAAGTGCTAGGCTGAATAAACATTACCTCAATGGCTCCAGAAGGCTTGGCTGCGGTGGAACCAAGCAGAGTTTTGAAATAAGATTTTTCTCCTTTGAGAATGTGGAGAGAGACAGGATCAGGCTCCATCAGTGCCTTAATGGCTTGTCAATCTACAGGTCACTGTATACAACTGATATAATTCACCAAACTACTCTCTCTCTTACCTTGATGTCTGTCTATACTGATATTTCATGCACTTATTCTATGTTGGGGGAACTGATTGTTTGGGATGAGTTTCTTTTCCTTTTATTGTATGTTATATGTATATGTATGTGTAGATATGCATGATCCTATGTGTGTGAGTGTATGTTTATTGTGTAGGAGTATATGCACGCATGCAAATGTGTGGAGACTGAAATTGAACTCAGAATCACCTCAATCGCTCTTTACAAATTCTGTTTTGTATATCACATTTTTAATCTTAATTTATAACAATGTTTATGTGTTTTCATCACTCACTACCTACCACCATCCTACCTCACTGCTTCTCCCCTTCAATCAATTTTCCTCTCTCTCCCAAGTCCCCCAGGTCCCATGTATGTTCAGTCTACTCGATCCCATCTAGGATGACTGCACTAGTTAGTGACCAGGCATGTGTTAGGACATAAATGACCCACTGGTGGGTAGATCACAAGGTATATAGGCTCCTTCTCTTTGTCTAACACCAGTACTATACAGTCTCTCAGGTATCGTATTTCATGGAACCTTCCTGCTCCATGGCAAGATGTTGATACGTCAGTTATTGTGAAGATCTGGTAGAAATAAAACCCCATTGTGTTGAGTTCTCGGATATGGTAACCCTGATATGAACAGAGGCTACAATCTGACATTACCTCCACCCACCCTCCAGCTTTTATATTCTTATTGCCCTCTCTTCAGAAAGGTCTCCTAAGCCTTGAAATGAGGATAGTTTAGATGTTCTCATTAGGGTCTAGCCCTCCACAGTTTCTTTCACTTTATTCTTTGGCCAGTTGTAGCCTTTTACACTGTGAATCTTCCATTGCACAGGGGTGCTTCCTGGTTGAATCCTTTGATCTTTGGGTATAGTGATATGTGTTTATAGGTTCTACTCTATTCTTTTGGGTCAGGATCTCTGAGCCAGAGCTCATTCACTGGGCTAGTCTGGCAGCCAGGTTGTTTGAGGATTCCTAGATTTTGCTTCACGACTAAAATGACAGGTTGGCTGCCACACCAGTCACCATTTTATGTGGATCTGGGGATCTGAACTGGGTTCTTTTGATTGTGGGAAGAGTGCTTTCACTGCTGAATCACCGCCCTCCCTCCCCCAGCATGGGTTTCTTTCTTTCTTTTTTTTTTTTCTTTTCGTTCTTTCTTTCTTTTTTCTGTTCTCTTCTTTCTTTCTTTATTTCTTTCTTTTCTTTCTTTCTTTCTTTCTTTCTTTCTTCTTCCTTCCTTCTTCCTTCCTTCCTTCCTTCCTTCCTTCCTTCCTTTCTTTCTTCTCTTTCTTTCTTTCGTCTTTCTCTTTCTTTTTCTTTCTCTCTCTTTCTCTCTCTCTTTCTTTCTTTCTTTCTCTCTTTCTTTCTTTCTCTTTCTCTCTCTCTTTCTCTCTTTTTCTGTCTTTCTCTCTTTCTTTCTCTCTTTCTTTCTCTCTTTCTCTCTCTTTCTCTCTCTCTTTCTCTCTCTCTTCTCTTTCTCTCTCTCTTCTCTCTCTCTTTCTCTCTCTCTTCTTTCTCTCTTTCTTTCTTTCTTTCATTATGTCACACCAGTATGCTTGTTTTGACCTTAGATCCGTGTCTATGCTGACTTTAGGATCTTGGACATCTTCCATTCAGGGTTAGTTTGCAACGGAGATCTCTGGTTGCATTATCTGTCCACCACCCAACACACCCCCACACCACCCCCCCACCCCCACCACCCACCCCCACCCCCCACACCCCCACCCCCACCCCCCAAAACCCCAACCACAACCGTAAAAAGCTGTTAAAGTAAATTAAGGGCTGGGAGGAGGAGAGGCCAGCTGTGCTTCAGCTGCAGCTCCAGTTGTTGTGACAAAGTGAGAAGTGCGGGCACCAACAGATCGTTAACCCTGAAATAGGCTGATGAGAGGCTCATAGTCGTGCCAGGGCTGGTTCTTGCCCAGGATGGTGTGATCTTTCATCCCAAAGAGAACTCACAGTTGTGCCAAAAGCACTGCTTCACGTTCCTCATATTTTATGACATTCAGAAAAGTTTCTTTCTTTTTTTCTAAGCCTGCATATATATATTTTATTGACAGAAGTTTTTGCCTCTGTTTTGGTTTTGTTTTGAAAATTTCCCCACAATTTCCTCTTGCGGTGCTTCTTGGGCTGAGTTCAGTATGACCGTTGACTATAATTATGGGGAGGTTTGTGAGGAGAGTTGAAAAATTGAAGCTGACGTTAAAGGTGCATTGCACATGAATAAACCCAGAGACGGAGCACAGTGCGCTGGTTTGGAGTCTCCCCTGTGTTTTGTCTAGATTAACCCATTCAGACGGCTGTTGCTTTGCATGGCGTTAATAACCAGTGGGGACGCTCACAGGGCACTTGTAAACACTGCTCATAAATAGTGGCTAAAGTGCTAGGCTGAATAAACATTACCTCAATGGCTCCAGAAGGCTTGGCTGCGGTGGAACCAAGCAGAGTTTTGAAATAAGATTTTTCTCCTTTGAGAATGTGGAGAGAGACAGGATCAGGCTCCATCAGTGCCTTAATGGCTTGTCAATCTACAGGTCACTGTATACAACTGATATAATTCACCAAACTACTCTCTCTCTTACCTTGATGTCTGTCTATACTGATATTTCATGCACTTATTCTATGTTGGGGGAACTGATTGTTTGGGATGAGTTTCTTTTCCTTTTATTGTATGTTATATGTATATGTATGTGTAGATATGCATGATCCTATGTGTGTGAGTGTATGTTTTATGTGTAGGAGTATATGCACATGCATGCATATATGTGTGGAGACTTGAAATTGATACTCAGAATCATCCTCAATCGCTCTTTTACAATATTCTGTTTTGTATATCACATTTTTAATCTTAATTATATTAACAATGAATTTATGTGTTTTCATCACTCACTACCTACCACCATCCTACCTCACTGCTTCTCCCCTTCAATCAATTTTCCTCTCTCTCCCAAGTCCCCCAGGTCCCATGTATGTTCAGTCTACTCGATCCCATCTAGGATGACTGCACTAGTTAGTGACCAGGCATGTGTTAGGACATAAATAACCCACTGGTGGGTAGATCACAAGGTATATAGGCTCCTCTCTTGGTCTAACACCATTACTATACAGTCTCTCAGGTATCGTATTTCATGGAACCTTCCTGCTCCATGGCAAGATGTTGATACGTCAGTTATTGTGAAGATCTGGTAGAAATAAAACCCCATTGTGTTGAGTTCTCGGATATGGTAACCCTGATATGAACAGAGGCTACAATCTGACATTACCTCCACCCACCCTCCAGCTTTTATATTCTTATTGCCCTCTCTTCAGAAAGGTCTCCTAAGCCTTGAAATGAGGATAGTTTAGATGTTCTCATTAGGGTCGACCCCTCCACAGTTTCTTTCACTTTATTCTTTGGCCAGTGTAGCTTTTTACACTGTGAATCTTCCATTGCACAGGGGTGCTTCCTGGTTGAATCCTTTGATCTTTGGGTATAGTGATATGTGTTTATAGGTTCTACTCTATTCTTTTGGGTCAGGATCTCTGAGCCAGAGCTCATTCACTGGGCTAGTCTGGCAGCCAGGTTGTTCTGAGGATTCCTAGATTTTGCTTCCAAGACTAAAATGACAGGTTGGCTGCCACACCCAGTCACCATTTTATGTGGAATCTGGGGATCTGAACTGGGTTCTTTTGATTGTGGGAAGAGTGCTTTCACTGCTGAATCACCGCCCTCC
>JALPQD010000149.1:0-80000 GCA_023101885.1 Typhlomys cinereus | reverse complement strand
AAATACCAGTACTAGAAGTTAATAAATTCAAATGTATTTGAGATATTGTCTTATGGAAGTCAAAATTTATCAGTTATTTTTGACAGCTTATAATCCCAACCAGTTAGTAATCCTTGGGCTAGTAGTATGACTATGGTTTTGTGATCTTGATGGTTGAGCTGCATAAAATCTCTATGAAGATTAAGAGGGAAATATGTGAATTAAGTCTGAACTCATTCCCACGGGCCCCTGGTGCTGTAGGTTGAGACAGAGCATGCCTACAGTCACACCAATGCAACTAGACAGAGGTTATTAATTATTCCCCCCCAGACACTTACTTGTTCATTCCTATGCCACAAAATCTGCTTGTGAAAGGGAGCTCATGTGTGACCACGAGTAGAGGGAACAATCCTCATTTGTTTTTGACAAACAAGGTGGGAGATTGACACGGGGTTGGTGGGGTACTTGAGGGCCAGAGGCCTGGACCAGGAAATGTCTCACACCTTCCCACTTCAGGACATTTTGGCACATACCTAATTCTCCTTTTTTTTTTTGTCATGCCTTTTGTTCTTGTAAGACTTTTGCTGCAGGGGAGATTACAGAGACAGCTCGCACCGAACATTTACTTAGAGTGGAACAGTCCCAGCTGCCATGTCTCTGTCAGTACAGCGGATTCTCTGGGTCTTCTCCCTCCAGAGTCTGTCAAAGATGACAACGATCGCTACCTGCCAGGACTCTATTCACTGTACAAGGTCCTGCTGGCAAATCCCAGGAATGCACTCCCAGCTCTTCCTCTCTCTTTTGCTTGTCTTTAGTGTGTGTGCGTGTGTTGTTTTTGTGGCTTTTTAGCTGTTGCTTTACCTTATGTTTCATTTTGTTTTGAGCAAGGTTTTGGGTGGGCAAGGGATTGTCCTGTGTATTGTACCTTCTCTTTATTTCCCTCAAAACTCTGGGATATTTTAGTTCTTATCCTCGATGCCCAGCACTTACGGCCCATGAAAAGGAAAACCTCAACCTGAACTTGAAAGTCAACAGCAGAGATGGCACTTGAAGGCAACGCAATGTGGAGCTCCCAGGAAGAGACAGGCGGTGTGTGGCGGTAGCCACAGGTCTCAGGAGCAAATTTCAGGGTTTCATGGGCCATTAAAAGCAAAACAAAAACCATAATTGCCCTTAATCTCCGTTCATTCTGCATGTGTAAATCTTGTTCAAAGGGAGATTCGGAGAGGGAAAATCAAGAAAGAAATAATCAGATACCTTTGGACAGTGTCAGATTTGATCTTCTGTGGGGAGCAGGAACACTGAAGTTGAGTGACTGAGGTTGGGTTTGATGTGTTTAGTCTGTCTACAGCTCAGAATGAAGCAAGGTGGCCGCACTCACCTTTGTCTTCACTTAATCTCCCTTACAGTGCATGCGCGCGCACACACACACGCACACACACATGCTCGCACGCATGCATGCACATACATGCAACTCTGTCTTTGGAGGTTGCAGGTTGGGAGTGGAAGCACTAGGGAAGAAAGGAGTCAGTTTAATCCAATACAGAATAAATATTCCCCATTTTATGGTTCTCTTCCTCAGTTCACTGCAAACACAGTTCTATCCCCTGTTTCCTCACTTATACCAATGGGTTTTTAGACATGGGAGACAATTTAATGATTTTGAGTTTTAAATTGATTCTTAAAAATTGATCCAGTCGCTTCTTCTCAGATAGTCAATAATGGCCCACATAGACTCTGATATGTCCTGCTGTCATGATGCCACTTAAAAGCATTGTGGGTAAGGTCTAACACTAACAACTGAAAGTTAGTACTAGGCATGCTGTGCACAAGGGCAGTACCACCAGCTATTCGTATCTTATTTCTTTCCACATGTAAATGAAATTAGGTGGAATTTATATGACACTTGAGAAATAGGTCCTATGTTCTGTTTACTCTTGCTGAGCATTTTTCAAAGGAAAATCATTAATTCTCATACAGATATTTCATTTAACAAACCTATACTTTGGGATTCAATTCATTAATTAAACAATTAATGAATTAGTCTTGGCATTCCAGATTGTGACTTTAACCATTATAGTGGTTCTTCGTGACTTCAGAGCATAAAGGAATCTGAAGCCTTGGCAGCTCCATCAGAGCAGTTTTGAGGTTCTGCATGACTTCTTAGCTTAGGAATGGATTTTTCTTGGTGGTTTCTGAAAACATAATGGAAATATTTATGAAACATGCTATGGTGAAGAACAAAAGCTTACATTTGCTGCAAAAAATCATTTAGTTGCAACAAATATAAGTTTAGATAGTGCTCATAAAACTAAAATAAGAAGAACAGGAGGCATTTAATCCCTCAGTGGGAAATATGCTACAAAATAATAAATTATGGGTGGAATCACAGGAAAAGATTGGATGGATTTGCTTGCACAAGATGTTAAAAATCTTTGTGTTTTATAAATATCATTAGAAAACTGAAGAAATTTTAAAAGCAGAAAAGCATTAATAGCAAACCTAATGTTGAAAAGTTCCTCTTTTTAAATTTAAAGAACTAATACAGTAAGTCAATAATTGAAGTGCATCCAGGCTATACCACCGAGTCCTGAACCCTCACTAGGGTAGAGGACTCAGAGGGAGGTTTGGCATTCACACAAAAAGATGCTCTAGGGGACCTGAGGGAGGAAGAGGGAGGCACTGGGAGAAGGGAAGGGAAGAAGGAGGGTGAAAGGAAGAGGGGAAAGGGGGAGAGTGCAAGAAGGGATGATTCGGGAGGAAGGAGGGAGAGAGAGGACCGGGGTACCTATTGAGCTTATATAATTAGGGAAAAATTGTGGGAGAAAAAATAATTGGAATGTTGTTGGTAAGAGGACATAAACTGAAAGAGAATATTGAAATGTCTCATAAGCCATAGCAACAATTGCTTGTTTTAGTAATAGAAAAAGTGTAAAAATTAACAAAAACAAAACTAATAGCAAAGAATTAAAAGAAAGGTTAGCTGACTAGGTCACAGCAACTGAGCATTTACATGTAACAGTGATGAACTTGTAGCCTGGCGTGATCTCTCTGAAGACAATTTGGTGCTATGTATTATGAGCTTTCAAACAGGTTTATGGAAAAAATCATCCATTGTACTCTATGAAGCAGTGCTTGCTAAGAAGTTTAATAGTGGCAGGAAATGTCAAGTTAATTGTGAAAAAGAATTCAAAGTTATCTATTAAGAATGGCCACAGATCTAAATTTCCATGCAGATTAAAAAGTACATGTGACTCACTAAAATGTGGAAAGGGTTGCTTCTAAATTTTATTCTCAATGCTTCTTTTCTTTTTAAATTAATTTTGTTTTTGTTTTTATTCCTTTACAACCCCATGGATGTAGACAACACATTTCGACCATAGGTATCCCCGTCTCCCTTCTGTTTCTCCTGGACATTTCCCTAGCATGTCTACCTCTTTTATGTCCCAATTTTTTAAATTGGGCAATATAAAGTAATACGTAAACAATAAAAGAAAATACATTAAGGAAGTAGATAGTTAGGATTGAGTGCCCAGTTCCATATGGTTAAGAACATATAATAAAGCTGGAGAAGAACAGTTTTGTCCATCTTCTATGAGACTAAGTTCATGGTGTAAGCACAGGGATCCTGGAGCCCTGGCCCACAGGAGGCCATCCATGCTGTGAGCTCACAAAGACCTGGCCCACAGGAGGCCGCCCACATTGTGGGCACGTGGAGCCTACCCCATGAAAGACTTTCATGTTGTGAGTACACAGATATGTAATTCAGGGTTTTGGAAGGCACTGTGGTATGTGAGGCTAATAATCAGGTTAGAAACTGAATGTAGAAATAATTTCATTTCCTCTCTGATGCACACGGGACACAGCAGCCACATGTGCAGTGCCTCTAGGGACAGGTCTCAATGCTTCTTATATCTTCACCATTGTGACATATTTGAAGTAGTGCTTTTGCTAATTTTCAATCAGAGTCCCCAAACTTCTGTTACAAATCAGTGCAAACTTTTATAACCAAGTCTTAGTTGTTCCACTTGCTCAATGCAAATTATTAATGTGTCCATAGAAATCAGCTCAATGTTATAGGAAATACATCATTTACATGTATATGCTATATGGTAATATATGTACACTGTATGATATAAATAGCTAGCTCTTTTATTTATATTAATTGTATATTTTACATTTTTCACACATGTCTATGACTTACTTTGATCATATTTACCCTCTCCCATTATTTATTATTAACTCTAACCTTAACCTAACCCCTGCCATCTATTCTCCTTCCCCCATAAAACTAATCTGATCGAAACACTGCTTTCATCATTTTTTTTTCAGATTTGTCTTTCTTTCTTTTTTTTTTTAGTAAAGACTTTTTTTTATTATTTATTCAACTGTGTGCATGTGCGTGTGTATGTGCGCGCGCATGTGTGTGTGTGTGTGCCTGTGTCTGTGTATGTGTAGAACCACGGACGAATTCGCGAACCACCATGGACACCTCCATCTCTTCCTGCCCCGGGATTCACAGGCTCTGCCCTACCAGGACCAGAAGCACAGGCCGCCCCCGCTTCCGCCTGGTGTCTATACGTGGGATCTGGGATCCGAACTCAGGACCTTCCACCTGCAAGGCGGAGGCTTAACCCCTGAGCCACCTCTCCAGCCCCCAGATTTGTCTTTCTGATCTGGCTTATTTCACTTAGCGTGATGATCTCTAGTTCTACCCATTTTCTTTCAAATGGCATGATTTTTTGGGAGAGGTGCTGAAGCTGCTCAATGTGAAATATTTTAGGTGTCTGCTTACAAGCCTAAAATCTCAGTTCAGTCCCTGGAAACACACACGGCAGACAAGGACTGATTTCCTAAAAGTCCATTGTGCCATGGCATGCATGTGTATGCCTTCTCTCTCTCCCTCGCTCTCCCCCCCTTTCTCAAACAAATAAGTTAAATAGTAAAAAACGGACATGATTTTTATTTTTCTAAATGTCTAAGTAATACTTCATTGTGACTATCTACCACAGTTTCTTTATTGTCTGTTGAGTCCACATATTAGTACTTATTAAATTGTGTTATGATGTTAATGGTTATATATAGTTATTATGTAGCAGAATAGATGCATATTATGCATACATACATATACAAAGCATAGTATATGTGTAATGTACATATACTGCATAGTATACGCATACAGAACATATAGTACCAACATATATCAATGTATTAATATCCAGATATTTTGGTTTACCTAAATAGTGAATTTCATTTAAAATTAATTTAGAGCTGCTTCAGTGGAGTTTACACTGTCCTTTTCTTTATAATAAGATTCCACAAGCAGATCCCTAAACCTGCAGTTAAAGCCGGGGAACATGGGGACCTGCTGGAGGTGCTCAAGTCTTCTTCATGCACTGCAACAAGACTCCTTCCCACATAGCAGATCTTTCTGAGTGGTACCCTAAGTCCTCTGCAATAAAGCATGACTTTTATAAGGTGAAAGGACATTGTCACCTATAACTTCAGAGCTCCGATTAGCTAAACATGTTGCCTTTGAAAAAAAGAATTAAGTTGATCTCCAAGAAAGGACAAACACATGGGAGAATCAAAGAGCTCTTTCAGTTTGTAAACCTTATATCAAAGAATTTAGAAGCTGAACCCAGCCTACAATGTCGCTGTTTATCATTAATTAAAACGGGAAGGACCAGCCAGACCTAAGCTCGTGGGTTTGCTGTGTGGGAGCAGGTGCACGTGGAAGTTAAGTGCAAAATAATGAGGTGTGTCCTGTCTGGGTCTGGCTTAAGTGCGACCCCAAGGGTTCATGTGCTGAGATTTCTCTCCCAGGGTGAGTTATTAGGAGGCAGGAAGCTATAACCATGGTGTTCACCAGTGCGGCTTGGGAAGGTGATTAAGGACAAATAAATCAGGGTGTGTGGGGGGCCACGAATGGTCATAGGGGAAAGGAGGGGACTGGACAAATGGATGTGCACACACATGCACACACATATGCACACATGCAAACACCAAATCTCTTGCCACTCGAGCCCAGTGTGTCTCAGGACTGCCACACAAAAGCCATCCCCAGATTCGGCTGCCCTTTGACCTTTGACCTCCACAACTGTGAACCCAAACAGCCTTTTCATTAAGACTCGCCTAGTGCGAGTATATCTGTTGTGAACAGCCCACTAGAGATGCTTTTATGGGAAGGATGGGGGTGCATGATGGCAGGGTACAGCCCGGATTGCATGGTGTACCCCCAGACTGCTCAGAAGGTGCCCTCCCTTGCTAATGGTCTTAGTGACAGTGGTGGGTCATTTGAAAGTCTCCCAAAGCTTAAGGTGGGGTAGAAACTCGACCTTCACATAACTATGTGGAAGGTCTTGGAGGGGCTTAGATGGGTGACTTGGGCAAGGTGAGAATGGGTTGGGGTCTGGAGAATGGGGGCTCCTAAGATTCCATTCAATCCATTCAGCTTCCAGTGGACTCTGGGGAATGACCTCAGGTCCTCTTGGTGCACAGCTGACACTTCCGGACATCTCTCAGCTCCACTGTATTCTCTTCCTTTGGACAAAGTCTGGCTTCTGTGAGTCACGGACTCAGGACCCCCGTGAAGAAGCCCAGAGCAAGAGTGGCTGGTGGCCAACCTGTTGGATGGGCAGCTCGGGAGACACAGTGTATTTCCAGCACGCCGAGGACCCAGGACTCCACAGAGAAGCAGCACTGCGTTGTTCTGTGTGTCTAGAGGGTAAAGGGGCGCAGCGCTGCAAAGGGGACCCGTGCAAATCAGTTATGGCAGGAAGAGCCCACACCTGTCCTTGTCACGGGGGGAGGGGGAGCTCTGTGACACCAGCCCTGGGAGGGCTTCAGAAAAAAAGAGTTCTCTTTCTTTTTTCTTTTCTTTCTTTCTTTCTTTCGTTCTTTCTTTCTTCTTCTTTCTTTCTTATTTTCTTTCTTTCTTTCTTTCTCTTTCTTTCTTTCTTTCTTTTTCTTCTTTCTTTCTTTTTTTCTTTCTTTCTTTTCTTTCTCTTCTTTCTTTTCTTTTTTCTTCTTCCTTCCTTCCCTCCTTCTTCCTTCCTTCCTTCTTCCTTCCGTCCTTCCTCCATATCCTTCTTTCCTTCCTTCTTCCTTCTTTCCTTCCTTCCATTTTCTTAATTTCTTTCTCCTATGATTTTTGATACTCATTTTTACATAATTCTCTTGGTACTTTTTAAACAGCTAAAGTCACATTATCTTCTGGTTTTAAAAGTATCCTTTGTCTTTCATGTCAATACCAAGGAAGGCACCATCCACTCTGAGTCAGTTCAACTAGGTGCAAATGCATACAATTTAAATTTCCTGTGCAATCTGATGAGTAAATGAGCTCAGATTTAAAAGCTTTTCAAGCACATTTACAGTAGCAGGAATTGTTATATATTCATAATGCAGTTTTCCAAAAAGATTGACTGTGTTGTAAGGGGGGAGAAAGAGGGTTAACATAACCCTATTTCTATAAAATTTCATTATGGAAAATTAGTGTATTGGTTACTTTTTTGGTTGCTAAGAGTCCACTTTGATGCTGGCCCTCAGGGACTAATGTGGAGCCTGAATCTGTGTCCTTCCCGGTTGCCACGGCAACAGCGGGAATGTACGGCCTCAGGGAACTTGGAGCTTGACCAGCTACTGGAAACAGCCCACGTGGTTCTCCGCTTTGATGGGGCTCTTTGTAGTAAGCACCTCAGAACCCACTGGGAAAGCCTAGTTAGACAGACAGCTGGATGGCTGAACTCAGGGTCCCGAGACCGCGGGGGACCACCTGCCACACGCCGCGGTCCCCCGCCTTTGCGGTTCACCTGGGTTCCTTGCTGGGACACCCAACTGGTGTTTTGAACACACAAAGCCCCAGGGGACAGGGTTCCAGCCTGTCAAAGCTCCCTGGAACTCAGGAAGAAAGTTCTCATGGCCTCCAAAACAACTCAATTGGCCCCCAACTTTGTGACCCAATATGGGTGGGACAAGGAGTCTCATCCTTGTGCATCCCTGTGTGTCCTGTGTTCTTTCCCGTGAGTTGTGCAGCCACGTTGACATCCAGGAAGCCTCCGAGGGTGACTCGGGCTGAGAGGAGGGCCCAGATCACCCCCCCCCACACACAAACCGCCAATCTACAGAGCACCCTCTCTGCGGGAAAGGCCGCCCTTAGAGGGCGCTGTGGAGGCCGCGAGGCCTCATGGAGAAAACACGGGCGCCTAGGGTTCCACTGGACTCAAACCCTGCTTGGCCTTCCTGTGCAGCCCTCTGCCATGTGTGGAGTAGGAAGTCCAGGGATGCCCCTCGTGGGGTCACAGCTAGCACAGAGGTTCTTCATGTTGCAGAAGTAACGGAGCGAGAGTTTATTCTGATCAGAGTCTCCGTTACAGCCATCAGCGTGGCAGGAGGGCTCACAGCAACGGCGGAGCGGTGGGGAAGGCATGGCGGCGGGAGGCTGCGGCTGCTTGTTCACATGAGGGTGGACCAGGAAACAAGACAGGAAGCTGGGCTTCTCAAGATGCCCCGCCACACCTGCCATTGCCCGTGGCAACCACCAAGCTCTTGAGACACTAGGAACCTTTATCCGAGGGCCATGTGGGGAATGAGGCCACAGGAGCCAAGGATCCCGCCTCCTGGAGGTCGCGGCTGGTCCGGGCAGCCTGACTGCAGCCTCCGCCAGATGAGCAGCAGGCACTGGGCTCATCTGTGTGATCAAAGCCACCCTTGGAATGGTGAAGCACGACTGTTCCACACAGGGGGAGGGTGACGTCCAGACGCCATCCTCCCTCAGCAGACCCTGTGCAGCCGCACACAAGCCGTCGATCCAGGCTCGCTTCTCCTTTGGGCCTAGGGGGACGACCTTGCTAGCGCTCCCCAGTTGAGCCTCCTGTGAGACTCAGTGATGTTGTGCAAGTCCCCCTCACACAGAAGCTATCGGGCCCCGTGGTGCTCTGACGCACCTCTGCCTAGAGTTTAGGCTCCTGATTCCACAGGCTCCCCGTCCACTTAACTCTAGAGACAAGCGACAACACTGCCGCTGCCCTTGTAGGCTGTGCCGGACATGCAGCAGCTTGAGTCAAAGCCCGAAGCGTGTCTACGTCCTGCATCTGCATCCGGCCCTGCATCTGTATCCGGCCCTGCATCTGCATCCGGCCCTGCTGCCGAGGCACCTTCAGGGCAGAAGTGTGTGGCGCTGACTCAGGTGCGTCCTGCCTTTCCCCTGAAGTAGCTTCCTTTGGTGCCTCTCTGCCCTTTTCCTGTGCGTGTGTGTGTGCGCACGTGTGCGTGTGTGCGTGTGTCTCTCTGTGTGTGTCTCTGTGTGTCTGTGCATGCGTGTGTATGCGTGTGTCTGTGTGTGTGTGTGCATGTGTCTATGTGTGTGTCTCTGTGAGTGTACATGTGTGTCTGTGTGTGTGTGTGTCTGTGTGTGTGTGCGTGTTCTTTCTAAAGTGCTACAGAGAGAAAGGAAAGCTAAATATTCTCAATTGTGAAGGATTAAACCACATGATTGCTATGATGCTTGTGATGATAGAGGTGGTGATGATGATGATGGTGGTGGTGATGGTGAGGAGGAGGATAAAGATGCTGATCCTGCTGACAGTGATGCTGGTGATGATGGTGATGGTAGTGATGGGGTGAAGATAGTGGTGGTGATGAAGGTGAAGATGGTGATGGTGAAGGTGGTGATGGTGGTAATGGTGGTGATGGTGGTGATGGTGGTGATGGTGGTGATGGTGGTAGTGATGATAGTGATGGTGATGATGGTCCTGGTAGTGATGCTGGTGATGGAGGTGGTGATGACACTGATGGTGACAGTTATGATAACGGTGGTGGTGATAATGGTGGCATTGATGATGTCAGAGCTGACCCTGGTGGCAGTCCCTGGTGACGCTGGTCACTGTGCCATGATGTGGGTGACACCTGTGTAGCTTTGCAGTTTGTCCCCACACAGCTCTGCATCCCATGACGCTGGCCCGTGACATTCCCCCTTAACAGCTCAGCCTCAAGACAGTTGGAAATCACTCAAGGTGATGCAGCCAGGCTGTGACCCTCTGTCTCTGCACTGCCTGGGCTCCACGGTGCAAGTCTGGAGCCCCCGTGTGTTCTTCCAGAAGTTCCATTCAGTCACCATTAAGTTGGATTAAGACCCTGGCCTGAGACATGTTGCACATCCGGGGCAGGGTGCTGACCTCAGAAAAGGAAAAGCATGAATCCTGTCAGCTGCTGGGGAGACAAGACCCCGCCACCATCACCAGGGAGCTGGCCAGGGCAGACACATGAGACCACCCACTTCCCTGGGGAGGACTGGCTTCAGGGAACACTGGATCCAACCCCTCCTGCTTGGGCAGCAGCAGCAAGAATAAAGCTGGCAGAGAAGTCTTCTGAGGGGTGTGAGCGCGCGAGTCGGCATGTGCCTTAGTCAGCATCCTGCACATCTGCCCAGAACATCCTGTATATCTGCCAGGAACACCCTGCACATCTGCTGAACATCCTGCACATCTGCCTGGAACATCCTGCACATCTGCTAACATCCTGCACATCTGCCTGGAACATCCTGCATATCTGCCTGAACATCCTGCACATCTGCCAGAACATCCTGCACATCTGCTGAACATCCTGCACATCTGCCTGAACATCCTGCACATCTGCCTGGAACATTCGACACATCTGCCTGGAACATCCTGCACATCTGCCTGGAATATTCTGCACGTCCAAAGCACAGGGGCAAAGGCAGCAGGGTTGTCAAAGCTCTGCACAGTCCTCCACACTCTTGACCTCTGACCCCACCCCAGCCCCCTAAGGGGTGCAAGCTTTGCTACATGCACGGCGGGCCCTGTCGCCCCAAACTAATGCGGCTATGGTCAGCAGCCGCCTGCAGCCCCATAAAGCAGGAGCGCGTCAGTGAGCTCATCACTGGCAAGCGGCTCCCCCACCCCAGTCTGTTCCACAGAACTCACATTCATCTGTCTAATCTCTTATCTGCAGCTATGAAATTGTATTTCCCTCTTAATAGGCCCACCAATGTTAGAGATGAATCGCTCCATCACAAGCTGCGGACCAGAGGCATTAGCTGCTCGCACCCCCAGCCGGTGCAGCCAGACCCCTCGTGCCTTGACTCCCGATCAGCTCGGCCTCAGGCTGGACGGAGCCTGAGCAAGGAAGAGCTGCAGGAGCTGGGCAGGGCGAGCCACACTGTGGTCCCCCCGTCAGGGGAACTGCAAGTGTTTGGAGAACAAGGTTCCAGGCAAGACAAGAGGTAGCCCACCCCTCAAATAGCCCCCCAGGTCTGCTTTTCTTTCTGTGCTCACAAACTGGATCCATCTCTTATCTCAAACTCTTTAATGCTCCCCAATGATTGAAGGCTTTTGCCTGGTCCCTGGATTTTGTATATATATATATACGTAAACTCTAATAAAATGATTTCAGGCTCCTTTCCTTGAGTCTGTTTCTAAATTCATTGATTAACCAGACTAAGGGTCCCACTGATTTCCCCAGCAGCCCTCCAGTGCTGGGGTTTCACCTGTTACTTTTTAGCGGGTGCTGGGGACCCAACCCGAGTCCTCCTGCTTGCGCAGCTTCTTATCGGGACCCTTGAATTGGATTTGGGGTTCCCTGGGGCAGGATGATCTCATCGCAAGATCTTAACACGTGAGCCGGGACGGAGCTCAGTTAGGAACACGCTTGCTGTTGCTTGACACAGCAGACAGGAGAGCAAGAGACGGAAGGACTGGCCATGAGCCGAGGCCTGCTTGGAGCAGAGAGCAGCCGGACAGGATGGGCAGGACTTCCCCCGCGGCTGCAGAAGGCACGCAACCCCATGCACCCCGAGTGCCACTTCCGGCCTGCAGAGCTGTGGGTGCATGTGCTTCTGTCCTCATCAAGAAAACTCAGGCTGGGGTCCACAGACCGTGTACCCCACATCGGAGACGCAGCCTCACTCCAAAGTGCCATCATCAACCTCCGTCTCTTCCTCCCTGGGCTGTTGGTGCCTTGGCAGTGTTGGGGTACGAATGTGAGCCGCCACCCACAGCCTCCCACGTCGGTGTCTTGGCTAAGCTAATGTTTCAGAAGACTGAGCGCCTGCAGGAGGTGGAGCCACATGGGCGGGTCTTGAGGTAAGGTAGCCCCACCCACTTCCTGTTTGCCTCTCGCTTCTTTGGCCCCATAAGTTGTGTCTGAGCCCGTCTCACAGCACAGAAAGAAAACTGTAGCAGACGGTCACCTCTGGGTGGCTCGCCCAGCCCCAGGCCTGGCAGGTGTCAAGAGCACGAGCCGCACCTACCATGCGTCACAATGGAACACGCTGGAACAGCTGGGGCTCCTGATACCAAGGGTCCCCAGCTCCCAGGTGCTGAAAGGAGACCCTTGGTTCCTGTGTCTAAGACTCAGGACTGCCCCGGTGGTCCTGCAAATGGGCAGCCCCCAGCCTGCAGCAGGCCTGGCCACCAATACCTGCAACTTCCCACACAACTGAATTCCGCAGGACCACCCCAAACACACACATTATTCTTCCCTTAGGAAGGTCTTCTTACCCCTGAGGCCGCTAGAACATTCTAAGGCTCCTTTCTGGAAGCCCACGGACCTGGTGGCCCCAGCTATAGGCAGAACAAGCAACATCAATGAGGCGAATGAAGACGGCACATTCTTTCCAAGCCTGGGTCGGGTGAGAACCTGACGAGGTCGTCAGTAGCTTCAGCAAGAGCTCTTACCAGAAGAGAGAGGAGAGAGGAGAGAGAGCTAGAGAGAGAAAGAGACAGAGAGAGAGATAGAGACAGAGAGGAGAGAGAAAGGAAGAGACAGAGATAGACAGAAGAGAGAGGGGAGAGAGGGATAGAGAGAGAAATGGAAAGACAGAGACAGTCAACACACAGAAAGGAGCAAGGGATAGAGAAAGAGAGAGAGATAGAGGAAAGGGAGAGAGGGATAGAGAAAGACAGAGACAGAGACAGAAAAGAGGGATAGAGAGAGAGACAGAGACAGAAAGAGAGACAGAGAGACAGAGAGAGAGAAGAGAGGGATAGAGAGAGAGAGACAGAGACAGAGAGAGAAAGCCTTCGTGGCTTCCGGCCTCAGCCTCCCCGCCTGATGCCCAAGGAGCCGGCTGCAGCCCAGTGTGGACTGTCAGCACATCATGTCATTTGCAGGTTGGTCGCTTTCCATTATTTTCTTCTCTGCTCTGATCCCCCAGAAATCCCTGCTGCAGAGAAGACGTGGCCTGGCAGCAAATACCCCAAAGAAGCACAGCTGGGCTCGTGCCTCTGTCTCCCCAGCCTGCTGCTCCCCCAATGTGAGCTGTGAACACCATTACTTCTCTACCATCAGCCCGAGTCCCAGGGATGCCAGGGTACCAATGGGCAGCCATTCCACTGGGCCATGCCCAGCTAGCAGAGGGACCAGAAATGCTTCATGTGCCCTGGTGAGCCTTCAGCACAGAGAAGTCAGAGCAGCTGCAGAGACAGGAAAGGAGGACAGCTCCCTCCAGGGGACGCTCAGTGGTCTAGAGAGGGCTGGACGTTGGGGTCAAAGTTCCAGGGCAGTGAAGATGGGCAGGAAGGCAACGCCTGCAACATCAGGAAGGATGGAATGAGAGGAGGCAGCGGAGGGCCTTGGGGCAGGGGCATGCCAAGAAACCAGAACCCCGGGGCTTCGGCCCAGATTCCCAGCACAGCCTTCTGCCTGCTACGTGTCCAGGCTGGCTAGAGTTTCTGTAACAGGAGCTGGAGAGACAGCTCAGGGATTAAGACTCTGCCTTGCAAGCAGAAGGTTCTGAGTTCAGATCCCCGGTCCCACTTAAAAGTGCCAGGTGGAAGTGGCTGCAATCTCCACTTGCGGCCATGGTGGGCGCAGCCTGGGAAATTCCAGAGTGAGGCTAAAAGGAGGCAGAAGCAATCCAGGATGATTCCCTAAGTCACCCTTGGCCCTACACAGGAACATGCAGTGCCTTCTCTCTCTCTCTCTCTCTCTCTCTCTCTCTCTCTCTCTCTCTCTCTCTCTCTCTCTCTCACAAACACACACTAAATAAATACATAAATAAATAAGTTTATAAAAGAGTTTCAGCAACAATTTCTCATCTGTAAGACATAGGAGAAGCAAAGAACTCGCTGGCAGACCTTGCTTGGCGAGAGCTCTGGATGTCGGCTCAGCCTACCCTGAAAGAGGTGCCCAAGGGGGGGATGCTTAAAGTCGGGGGCGACTTGAGGCTTCCTATTTGGAAGTGAGTTTGGTTGAAACAAACAATGCTTTCAAAAAGATAAGGGTGCTGAGGGGAGGGGCTGGACCAGAGGGAGACAGAAGTGGGGTTCAAAGCCTAGGATGGGAGAGACAGAGAAGGGACGGGAAGAGGCGGTGAGAGTCTAGAAGCTCAAAAATAATTGGTACGCTTTGGCGTGGAAGGCGAGATGGGATGTCTGATGTTTGCTTGCCGCCCATGCCAAGCCCAGAACCCAGAGCCGCAAAGATTAACCTTAGCAGTTCTTAGAACATCTCAGCTCGGGCTGGAGCGGCGGCTCAGGGATGAAAGTCTTTGCCTTACAAGCAAAAGGAATTGCGTTCAGATCCCCAGTCTCACGCAAAAAGCCAGGTGGAAATGGTAGCGGTCTACACTTCCGGCCCGGAAGGTGGAGCCTGGGAAGGCCCGGAGCGAGCAGTAAGGAGACAGAGCCGTCCAGCATGTTCCTGATGCCGTCCCTGGGCCTCACAGGGACACGCACTCAAGCGCCCCCGTGTGCACACACCCTCACGCGCAGTTACACGCACGCACATGCATGCACACTCGCAAACATTTAAGAATAATGTCTCACCTTCATCCCCATAGGAAAGTCTGAACCCTAAAGATGCCTTCCCAGCGACGCTTCCCGTCTGAGTGAATAATTCCAGAACGGCGGGCGCGTGTGAATGTGCCCTCTTTAAAGATGGCCACCCCGCCTCTCCCGGCCTTCTCGGCGCACAGCACCCACTCTTTTGCCACGTGTGTGTCTCTCTCTGGCTTTGGCTGGTTTTCACACCCGGACCGTCTCTTTAGCTCCTGATAGTTTGGTTCCATGTCCAGGATGGTCTTTGTTCGAAGCTCCTTGGACTTAGGGTTAGTGACTTCCGCGCCGGTTGGACCATCTCTGCCGTCATCTCACTAATTCCTCTTGTCTCTGTGGCTCCGCGCCGAGAGCGTCAGATCCTTCCGTCCTCTCCACGCGCCGGGAACCATCTTCTCTTCCCTCTTACATCTCTCAAGTTCGATTTCGGCATTCCCCACAGATCCGCTTCGAATTTGGAGGGGCGTCGCTGTGTTCAGTGCTGTCTTCTCTTAACCATTCGATGAAATCCTCGCTTTCTTGGGGCTTTAGACACGAGGCCATTTCTCCCAAAGCTGTCTGAAGCTTCTCAGTTGCCTGAAGAGAAACACCCCCCCACCCCGCCTCTCTCTCTCAGTGGCTGTTGGATTTTTTTTTTTTTTTTTTTTTTTGGCCAACATTTTACTTTGCTATGAATTCAGATTTGCTGCAAAGTGTGTGGAGCCTTCCAGGGACTTCTGACTGAGACCCTTCAGCGCAAACAGTGGTCTTTGGGCCCCTCATTCTTCATGAGCTAAAGCTCTGAGCCCCAGGGGCACGGTCCTGGGAGGGAAAGCCTTCCGTAGGGCACTGGTCAGTATCGGATGGTAGTCAACTGGACTCCCAGGAGGCCAACCAGACAGGTTGGGGAAGGCTGGCTCTTCATGTGTCTTGATGACATAATTCAGCCCCTGGTGGGCGGGGTCATTCCCGAGTCAGGTGTGGCCCCACTCTGCACGGAGACAGAGAGAACTACGCACAGGCATGCCTTCGTCCTGACCTCTGCTCTTGCTGTGTGGATGTCATGTGACCTGTAGCTTCATAGGCCTGCTGCTGAAACTGCCCCATGGGGATGGAACTGTGAGTCACCAAACCCTTCTTCTTCTTCTTCTCAGTTGTAGGCGCTGGTGTTTTGTCACAGCCACGTGCCCTGAGCACGGAGCCTTTGTAAAGGGGATGAGCGTCCTTCTAAGAGACCCAGAGACCTGCTGTCTCTTCTCACATGAGAACACAGCACGGTGCCACCTACAGTCTCCTCCCAAACACCACTCTGCCTGCCCTGACCTGGAGAACCGTGAGCCATCGGTGCAGCCCACCTGTCCTTGGTGGGTGCTTATCACAGCCAAAGCAGACCTCACGCCATCTAACCCCTTACATGAAACCTTGCCAGCCCTTATTCTAAGGTTAATCCTTTGGTCGCTCTTTGGGTACATTCATCAAATATGAGTAGTCTCCTCTGCCCAAGGATGCCCACCCTCGTGTTCTGTGTCTCCCCGGGTCCAAAGACGGCAGAGCAACCAACTGTGGACTTAACACTCTGAAATCACAAGTGAAAATAAACCTTTCCTGCTTGTAAGTCTTAGGAACTGTCTCGGTGGGCGGGGCAGGACGCATGCCGGGCGCCAAGCCAGGCAGCTGCCAGGGTTTGGACGTGGCTGGACCCCCGTGGCTCAGGAGGTAGATGCTTGGTCTCCAGGGGAGTGTTGGGAGAGGCGGAGCCCCAGGAAGCTGTGCCTACCACGGCCGCCAGTGACCTCGCACAGCGAGGCCCCCAAGGGACCCCTCTGTGCACATGTCTTCCTGCTTTGCCGTCTTGCTGAGATACATCTGGGGACCCTCGCTGGGGAGCAAGCAGATGCTGCACCCCAGTCCCAGACCTGTGACTTCCAAAAGCGCAGGGGGATGAGCTCTCGCCTTTCGAAGTGCATTTCCGGCTCCCTGGCGCAGCGGCAAGGAGCGGAGCCCAGGCAGCTGCTTCCGGGGCGGGCCAGGACCCCTCTGACTTGCTTTCCCCGCCCTGATGAAACTCTAACGAGGGGTCAAGCCCTGAGCAGATCCCCCAAGCCGCCAAGGCGACCCCTCGGCCTACGTGGACCTAAGGCTGTCCCATGCGGTACGGAACCTCGCCCTCTGTGGCGCAGACCTGCTCAGCCTTTGGGGGTTCTCCTGGGCCTGCGATCATTCCTCCATTTGCATAATCAAATGTCTGTGGATGGTTTCCCCCAGCCTTTCTCTTCCTCGTCCCCCTCTTCTATTTGAGCAAAGCATGCTCAAACATGCCCTGTCCCCCCCACGCCCTGTCCCCCCCACAACCCCACCGGGGACACAGCGGCCTGTGATGTTGGTGTAACTTTTGGGAGAATGAACGCCATGTTGTGTCTATTTGCTTATCAGAACATCGACTTTCTGTGGAAAAGAAATGTCACATGCAGGACGCTCAGGAAGCAGGCATGGGGGACAGAGGGACCCCATCTCTGCCTGCGTCCTTGGTCAGACATGTCAGATGTGCTAGAGGGACATGTGGGGGGGTTTGTGAACGGCGTGTCTGGTCCATGGAGTGGCGGCAGGCACCCTGTGTGTTGTGAGGGCACAGATACCAAGCACCCCCAGACTCGGTTCCTACACATGAAAGGGAGGAGACAGCGCCCTGTCTAGGAATCGAGCTCGCCTCCTCCATGCAGAGAATCGCGGCACTGACTGCTGCCCGCTGCACCGTGCTAACAAGTGAAGGCTCATCATGAATAAGACAAGTGAGATTCGCTGAGCCAGGGAGATCCCACCAGGAGCAGTGTCCCTCTGACCCGGCTCTGTGAGGGACAACCAGCCGACACCTTGTAAGCTTTGGAAACACCCGGCTTGGAAGGTGGCTACGGGGGCTTTTAGGGGATTCTACCAAGGAACCCATCTATGCAGCAAAAATAGACTCCTGCCTCCCCGCAATTGTCTGAGTCCTGTATTCACTCAGCAACAGGAGACAAAACTGACAGACAGCTCTGAAAACAAATGAAAGGGTTGGTGGAGGACTCAGCGGGTGCTGACCTTTACCTCCAAGCCCGATAGCCTGAGGCCAGTCCCCAGAACCGGGCAGAAGGATCACATGAGACCGTCAATAGAAAACACTGCTCTCACCCCAAAGAGAATAAGAGAGAGTGGATTCCTGAGCCAAACGTGACCATGGGCAGGAACATGGATTTAGGTTACCCTGAACGACTCACTCCAATGTAGAAGTGGTTTCTAGACGGCCATGTTGTGTGGTAAAGGAACAAAGAGAGTCTACAAGCCAGACAGACTTTTCAGAACTTTGACAGGGACACCAGGGGAGCTAGTCCACATCGCAAAGGAAAGACCTGCGCTGTCTCAGAGTGTACCCAAGGCTGTTACTCTGCACGCTGCCGATGGCTGCACGACCACATGGCCTGAGGGGAAAAGGGGGTTTTATCATCTGCTTACAGTTCCTGTTTGGCTGGGCAGGAGAGTAGACACCAAAACCAGGACTGAAGGAAGTGATCACACCAAGTCACAGGACATCTGAGATGGGTGAATTGTCCCTTGCCAGTCAGCATGTTTGGCCAAGTGTGAGGAAGGGTGCCGACTTCCTCAACCAGCTCCCACATCTTATCCAACGGCCCAGGACCTAGTCCCGCCCACCGTGAAGCTGGGCGTCCACATCAACTAGACAGTCTCCTGCAGGTTTGCTCAGGGATCAATTCAACCAGTACTTCTTCCACGTGCGCCCTGCTGCAGTTGGCCGCATGCTGCTAAGATCAGACGAGACATCTTAAGGGAACAAGGGGTTTATTCGCTCTTGGGATGGTCCAGTTACACTTCCTTGTCCAGCGCGGCAGAAGAGCTCACACCAACATCAGGGGCTAAGGGAACTGACCACGCTATATCCACTTCACAGTTGAGAGAGGGACGATCCTTTCTTGCCAGATCACCACATCTGGCCAAGTGCACGCAAGGGCGCCAGCTTTCTCAAACGCTTCCCTCCATTTTATTCACCTCTCCAGGAATTAGTCCGGCCCACCATGGGCTGGGCCTTCCTCGTCAAGTAGACAAACTCTGGCAGGTTTGTTCTGAGTTTAACTCAACTACTAGTTCTCTACAAATGTGTCCAGAGTTTGAACTCTCAACTATCAAGCTGACACCTGTATCTAACTCTGACACTGCCTGATGGTGTTCATGACCTTGGGGATGAGGGGAGCTAGGGGTCTAGTAACACATCCTGATAGTCACAAGGATGCCAGGTCAGACACAGCAGTAGACAGGGGATGGCTATCGTGGGGACTAAAGTGACCCAAGATCATTGGGATCTGGACCTACAACATTCCAACTCTCCACAGTTCCAACAGTCTCATCCATTTCTCGACCACTTGGCATCTTTTCACATGGATGTGGGTTTCGTGTTTCCTGGTAACTCTGATTCCCAGGACCTAACGTTAAACGTGTTTCCATTTCAGCAAAGCAAAATCTTTCCTTGCCTGGGTCTCAACTTCCTTTGAAGCCAGTCTGAGCGCTCTGGTCTCATCCGCCTTCTTGGTGGGGTCTCTCTTCATCCTATCTCGGGCCTTAGTCTTCCCTTCCACAGAAGGACGGGGCAGGGAGCCTGGGGGAGGGTGAGGATATCAGGCTCCATCTTGTAGTCACTCCTATCCTCTGCTCCGTCCGTCTTCTGCAGGAGGAAAGATCAAGGCCTATACGCGAAGGATGGACCGAGAAAGAACCTGCTCCCAAGCACACGTGCATCTGGCTTCTTGCACTTCTATGTGCGCGCCAGCCTATTGGATGCACGTGCGAGGACTAGAGGTTGCACACGCGCATACGTGTGCACATACAGGGACAAGTGTGTGCACATGCTCCTACCTGCACGTGCACATGTGCATATGGGCACAACAGGAGTAAATACAAGCTGGGCTCTGACTCCCCTATCTCTCCAGACCCTCAGGTTCCCCGGTGGAGCTCCAAGCTGCCAATGACCTTGCCAGCCCCTCAGACCTGCTGGGGTGCTTCTCCCTAGGGGCTTACACGCTGGAGCCATCCTTGCTAGCCCGACCATCAAACCCTGCAGGCTGGGCCTGGGGTGCAGGTACCCTTCCACTCTCAGGCTGCGTTTCCGAGAGATACTGTGGTTATCACCAAGAGTCTGGGTGCAAGGCAGGTAGTGGCCCGATCATACATAAAAATGACCCGCAGCCTGCGAGCCTGTCCAGTAAGTCATTCCTCACACCAGCGTCTCTCTCTGGGTAGCTGCCCCGAAGGAAGCAAGACCAAGATATCCACCTGCTGCATGACATCCCCGGCTCCTGTGACAGTCCCCAGAGATGCTGCCCCCAGTGGCCAGGACCTGACTTCTCGGCAGCCCCCCTGGTGCTTGCCCACGCTTCCAGCTTAGCAGCGCACAGAGGGAGGTAGATGCGCCGGTACCCAGCCTTGGGGCAGCTCACCTGGCATCTCTCCACGATGCTGCCCGTCCTTAATGACCATCTAGTAGCTGATAAACACAAGTAAGAGTGTCCAGCCCTGGGATCCCACTGTGTGAATGATGTATGTGTGTCCTCAATTGGCGAGTATATGTTTGCGGCTCTATCTTTGCATCGGTGCCTGTCACACGTGAGACAAAGCACGGCCCACTGTGGGCAGAGTCCAGCCAGGCCGCCGCAGGCTCTCCTGCTGACTGACACCCTACGGATCTCACTGTGGTCATCTCCAGCAGCCGCTGCAGACCTCAGGCCTGTCACCCTCCCTTCTGCCTCTCTGGGATGGACTCACCAGCAGGGGTTCCTCCTTCCACAGGCAGCGGCTGCCACGGCTCCACGCCGGGGATTCTCCTCGCCTCGTTATCCATGGCTTATGAAGTCAGCGTCCTTCATTCTCCTCCCCTGGCAGTAGCCACCTCTGGAGAGAAGTCACCAGGATATGCCATAGGACGGGAAAAGGGACAAAGGAGACGACCCGCCTTGACATGCCCCGTGCCATTTCAGGAACATCTCCTGTCCCCTCATTTCCCACTTTTAGCCCGTCGGGGGCTGAGTCTGGAGGCTCATAAGCAGGTGTCTTTCCGGGCACCTGAAAGGCAAGCTCCTTCTTATAGTGCTGTCTCATGGGTGACCAAGGCATGTGTGCATACACGCAAGCATATGTGCACAGATGTGAGCCCGTGTCAACATGCATGTACACACTTGCAATTATACACACAGGCATTCATAGCCATAATCACTTACCCAGGTGCAAGTGCATGCACACATATACACACATTTGTGTTCACATATATACACATGCCTTCAACTATACACACAAGAATGCAGCATCATACAATCACACACAGAAATGTAAGTGTGCATGTTGACATGCACGCATGCTTGCAATTATACACAAAAGCACACATGGTCACACACATGTGCATACCGTACCAGACCACATACCTACACACAATGCGTGTCCACACAAACACACATGCATGAAGGAAGAGATGCACAAGCTTGTACATGCACATGCACGTATGTTACATGCACATGCACGTATGTTACATACACAGCCTGTAGCGGGATGCATGGAGTGGGTTTGCAAAAGGTTTGTGCATGCATACAAGCACAGAAGCCAAAACGCACATGCGCTTGGGAACAGTTCTTTCCTGCTCCATCCTTCACACGTAGGCCTCCCCCTTCCCTTTCACCGAAGATGGATGGAACAGACTGTGGGATAATCACAAGATGGACTCTGACAACCCCTTCTCCCAGCCCCCCGAGAGTCCCTGGCAGAGCTCCAAGCTGTCATTTCCCTTGTCGGCCCCTCCAAGCTTCCTCCCCAGGGCTTACACATACACCTGTCAGCATGCATCCTATGTGCATCACACATGTGACTGTGTGTCTATTACGTATGCACACAGACACATTACACATGCCCGTGTGCACACAGATGCGACTTACTCCATTGGAAACAGAGAGAGGATTTCATCCGCTTAGCGCCTCCCCCCCCCACTGTCCACCTGTCATCTCTGGCTCCTCTGCAGAAGGCTGCCCCTCAGCCCGCCTCTGTGACCCTCCTCTGCCATCAGAGCACCTCCGTGCGTTTGACATGTTCTGTTGGACACTGCTGACCACAGCCGGGCAGCCCGCGGGCCTGGACATCCTGCCGGGCTCTAAGTCAACCACCTATCAGAATCCGTCAAGGCTGAGAGACGGCTCTGCCGCTGGAGATAGATGATCCCAAGCTCCGGTTCCAAGTTCACTTTATAAATCCTGCTTCATAAACTGACCTTTGACTGACAGTGTTGTACTGAGTAACTGTGGAGATAACCTGCCAAAATATTATCCTTGGCACGGTCCCCAAGAGAGACGAATGTGCCGTTAGCTAGCTCGGAGTGCTGAGACAGCATCCGCCGGGGTGGGGGGAGCCACTTTTCATTTATTAGACTAAAAAAATGATATGCTTGCCTTGGGAGTCCTGGGCGCGAGCCTAGCAGATTATAAACGCGCGTCTCTTCGTCCATCGTCCAGCCTTTAATTTATACACTGCTGCTAGTTGGGTCATAAATAGAATGAAATGCACTCGAGAAAGCACAGAGCAAACAGAAAGAGGTGCACGTGGGGGGCGTGCATCCTCAGGAGGCCCCTTTCATGGTGCTAAGCTGATGATGTAATTATGGGTGGACCAAAGGGACGTGGACATAAGCTGGGGGCAGGAGGTGGCTAGTGAACACAGAGGAACACAGAGGAATGCCCGCAGGCCACACCCCACCCTGTGTCCAGCGCCCCATGGGAGCTTTACAGTGGCTTTGTCCACTGTGGGGGAGGGGCTTCATAAACACAGGCTGATGGGCGAGCGGGGCGGGGGTGACCGAGTGCCCGGCCCAGAGTGCGGACCTCGATCTCGTTCTCAGAGACTTAGCCACCGTATCTACCTTCCAGAACCGTAGAATCAGTTCGCTTCAGGCTTTGAGGTTAAAAACGTACTTTTGTCAGCATTTCTGGGGGTCAGAAGACATGTGGCTCTGCCCAGTCCCGTGGGCCAGAAACCAAGATGTCCGCTGCAACTGCCCATGGAGGATAGATTGGGAACGAGCCTGCAGCCAGCAGATGCCACACCCTTGGGGCCATAGAACGTAGACCCGGCTTGCCGCTCACCGGGGCCTGGAAGCGGCCACCAGCCCCTGCCGCACAGCCCTTCATGACTGCGGTGCTGAGCACTGGTTCTGGTCCTGATGCCCAAGGGACAGACCACGTGAGCAAAACACTCGCGACTAAGGCCAGGGCCTGGGCCTCCTGGGAAGCCTCGGTTTCCGTGAGAAGACCACCCGTGCTGGGGGCTCTTCCCTTGACCTCACGTCCTGGTCCCAAGAGAAGGAGGAAGCGGAGCCGAGCACAGCTTTCCAGGTGTGCGGACCGTGGCAGGCCCAGCTGCTTCACGTTCCTGCCGCTTCGGTTCCCCCCCCCACGACGGACCCCATCCCACGAGCTGACCATCCCGGTCTACGTGCAGCCGTTTCTGTCGCAGAATATGACGGCAAGAGAAGAGAGACAGAGACTTACTCAGCATCGCTGGCTGCTTCAAAGCCGCAAGGGGACCAAGACTGGAGCGGGTCACAGTCCCTTCCGTAAGGCTGTCCCTAGAGACGTCATCACGGCCTGCCCCAAGGGATCAATCATCCTTGGAGGACTTAGAACCTTCCCGTTGGGGACCCTGAGTTCCACAGCAATACTGAAGCCCTGGGCTCTTCCCCTGGCAAGAAGCAAGTCAAGATAGGTGGGGTCCTGCAAAGTTCAGGCCCCCAAAGCCCCCCACTGCAAGGGGAGCGGTCGTGCAGTAAGCTTTGGAGCCTGCAGTCTGGATCACTGTAGCGCTCTCACAGGGGCACCTCCTTATGGAAGCCGGTCTGTCCTGTTCCCAGCTACACACACACACACACACACACACACACACGCACACGCACGCACGCACGTACACACACACGCACACACATGCATGCACACACACGCACTCGAGCACACATATACACACACATGCATACACGCACGCACACACACATGCACGCGCACATGCACACACGCGCATGCACGCACGCACACACGCGCACGCACACACACGCACACGCACTTGAGCACACATATACACACATGCATACACGCACACACACGCACACATACACGCACACGCACGCACACACACGCATGCATGCACGCACACACATGCACTCAAGCACACATATACACACATGCATACACGCACACACACGCACACACACCCCACAAATGTTCCTGAGCATTTCACAAGGGCTTAAACTGGAGACATTAAAAAAATACCAAAAAGAATCCCAAATCTACAAGATCCAAGCTTCTTCAGAGCTCCTGAGCTCCAAAGTCACCCACCCACCCACCTATCCATCCATCACCAATCCATCCATAAATCTACCCACTCAGCCTACACTCATCCATCCACCCGTCTGTCTGTCCATTCACTGTCCAGCCATCCACCTATTCATCATCCATCCAACTATGCATCTGCCCGTCCATCTGCCCAGCCAACTACCCACCCATCCATCTCTCAGCCACCCATCCATCCGTCCATCCATCATCCATCCATTTATCCTTTCAGCCTGGAGGGAGCTGTCCAGCCCCCTGACCAATAGCAAGGGACAAATAGGACAGCCTGAGCCCTGTGTGGGGGAGACACAGAGAGAGGGATTTTCACCAGCTGTGCATGATGGCACACGTGAAGGACCAGGAGGGAAGGAGTAGTGTGGTCGGCCGCACTTGATGCCCACAGCCCTCACTGCCTCCCTAGCCCCCTGCCTCACGTGGGAAGAAAAGTCCTGGCACCAAGAAAGGCCGCCCAGTGCCCCCAAACGCAGCCAAGGCCTTACAACAGCCCCTTCTGGTGCCCCGCACTGACCCCATCTGACCTTGACTTGAACTTAGTCCATCTTGTGCCTCCCAAACTGAAGCCCACACCCTGGGTGGTTCACAAGCAGAGGTGGGAAGTCGAAGGCGGTGGTGGTTGTACCTGCTTGTCCTCTGGTGAGGGTCTGATGGGTTAACACAACAGCAGATGGTACGCGGGAGCCCCAGCAAGTAAGCAGAGAGAGAGAGAGAGAGAGAGAGAGAGGTCATTTCCATAACAGGCTGCTCCTGCCACAGGCCCCTAGCTCACTGATACAAAAACATCCGGTTCTATTTATGGGGTTTCAGGGATACAGCCCTTCACTTCCCTAAGATCCTTATCATGTAGCTTGGGGAATTAAGTTTCCATCTAGTCAGCTTTCTGTCACTGTAGCAAAACACGCGAGATAATGATGAGAGAAAAGGTCCCCTGAACTCCCGCTGCTTCAGGCCTCTGGTGGCAGCACTGACGCCACAACGCGTGTGCCAGTTTGCTTCGGCTGTCAACTTGGCGCTTGTGATCTGGGTCTCTGGGCACGCCCATGAAGAGTTCCCTAGTTAAGGCAGGCCTCTGAGCAAGCCTATAGGAGAGTGTCTCGATTGCATGACTGATGTGGGCATGACCATTCCCTGAGCAAGGGGACGAGATGGAGAGAATTCTCCAGCACCGCAGCGAGCCAGGAAGCAGGATGGCCCCACCCTCTACTCATGACTTTGGATAAGATGTGACTACTTCCCACCTCTCCCATTGGTTTGATTCTCCCACCGTGATGAAGCAAGGCCTGAGGTTGTAACATGAATAAAATCTCTTCGTTCCCCTAAATTGTTCGAGTCCTGTTCTGTTGCAGTAATAAAAGGACGAGACTAAGACAATGCATTGGAGGCGAGGCCCCCGTGTGGACAGACTGGTTGGCGCTGATTGGAGGGCCGTGGGTCTCTGCCAGCTACACACAGGGAAAGATCCCAGGGTGTTTCAAAGTTTCTCCCGGAAATACTTGGAAATAAATGTCCATTTCTTAAAAGTGTGGGCAGCCTCACTGACCCCCGACACAATATCAAAGTACTCTTCATTTCACGCACATGTGAAACATCTGGCTGCCTTTATTTTTTGGCGGTTGGGATTTTCAAGGGGGGAATCAGATGTACGTGTATGGGGTGCACTTGAGTGTGTGTGCCTGCGGCGGGTCACGGGTGACATGGGAATCATCCTCCTTCACTCCCCCACCTTATTGTACGAGTTTGTGTCTCTAATTAAACCCGGAGCGCATCATGCAGACGAATCTGACTAGCCCGTGCACTCTGCCTTCCAGGGCTAGAATTACACACGTCCACCATTTTTACTTGGGTTCCTTTGCTTGTAAGACAAGGGCTCCAACCCCTGACCCAGCCGTCCGGCCTTTAAATTCTTTTCACGGGCACGAGCCAGGCACCTTATAGCCAAACCGAAAACTGTTCAGCCCTTTGCTCTGCTCTTCTTTTTTCTTTTGCTCCTCAGTCTTCCATGAATCCGGCTAAAAACACACCCTGAAGCGATTTGTTGCCTTAAAATTAAAGAGCCCCTGCCTTTAAGCTGGACCCCGCAGAGCCTTGGGGCATGGACAAAATGAAGGCAACTGTGTAGCCAAGGCCAGGCCCCAGGAGAGAAGACCTCACCTCCATCCGCCTCCACCCCCCACCTCCCCAGCCCATCCTTTGGTCCAGGCTCCTGTCAGCATCCTGGGCCCTCAGCACATTTTATCTTTAAGTTTCGGTTCTCAGCATCTGGACTCTCTCTAGCCTGTTCCTCTAAGGCTTTGCAAACTCCTCCCACAGCCCACTCTACACGCTCCTCCATATTGTCAGGCAGAGCTGTGGCCAGCAGCCTGACGCTTGGGACCAAGTTCCTGTGAGCTTCCTTCACTATGACAAACTGCCCAAGGCGATTTGCTTATGAGAGAAAAGGTTCGCCTGACTCACAGATCCAGAACATGCGAGCAGGCCCCAGGGGACCTGCTGAGAGGTCGCGTCATTTCAAAAGCCATCTACTCACTCGCACAGCTGCTGAAAACCACAGACGAGGGGATTCAGCATGGGGTTTCATAAAAGTCTCCGCTCATGGGAAATGGAAGATTTCTGCCCCATGACAGCTTGTACACATCTCAAACCAATAAACCGGGACGAGGGGGCGTGCGGCCGACCACACTGTCCACCTCTGGGCTGGAAGCAAAGAGATATAGGGAAAGAAGCAGGGGTCCCATGCGCCTTCAGATGAGAAAAGGAAGCAGCCAACATGGAATCCTATAGGAACCTCCCAGCAGCAGCTCCCAAGGGAGACTCCCTCCGGCTTCTCCCAAAGCCACTCCACCCTGTGCTTCGCAGTGGACCCTCCCAGCAGCGCCTCCCTAGAGCGCCTCCCAGTGGATTCTCCGAGCAGCACACCCAGACAAAGCACAAAGACTCAAGTCATGGCCCGCTCCTGTCACAGAACACAGGCCCCCTGGAAGCCTTCAGCTGAGCCCCTGCTGTCCTCCTGGGGGCCCTTTGGACACTCTCTCAAGTGACTTGTAGCCACAGCGTCCTCCCCTGGGGCACGGCCCCTTCTTGGTTGTCAGGGACACAGGTGAGCTGCCGTCACACGCCTTCTTGTGCCTGGCCCTGTGAGGGTGAAGCAACCCCAATGCACCTACTGTCTTGCTAGGGGGGCGGGGCGAGGGGGCTATTGCCAGAATTCTGGAGTTATGTCCACGTGGGAGGAATAATGGTGGTCCTTGGGTGGTCCTTGTGACCCATGACTCAGCTCACACACCCATTTCTCCCCCAATCTAAGCTTCCCGAAGCCCTTAACTTTTAGAAAGAGCAAAGGAGAGGGGTTCTCACCTCTAACTTATTCAAAACTCTTTGCTCAATCAATTCCTATTCACTCGGCAAATATGCAGTGTGCGGATTCCGACAGCATCCGTGGCTTCTCCCGAGGAGGAGCTTACCCAGGAGCAGCTAGTAATAAATATTCCATCAATAGGTCAAGTTGTTTAAAAAGCCATCTGCTCACTTTCAGAGCTGCTAAAAATGCACAATAAAATTCCACACTGACTCTTGGTAAAAGTCTCTGTACTTTGAAAATGGAAGGCTATTTCTTTGCACCTCAAACCAGCATATTTCGCACGCAATGCTCTGTGTAAAGAAGTTGAATCTTAAAGAAAACATACAAGGTCCTCCAGGTTGGTATCAGTGGATTTTTTTCCAAATGGATGTCTACAAAGCACCAACAGGGAAGGCGGCATTTGCCTTTTGCTCTGAGTGCGGGAACGACACGTAATGAGGTGTCTTCTACACCATCTCTGCTCTCTGAATTCCCCAAATGTCTACTATCCACTCCAGACCACTGGCGCTCTCGAAAGGTGAGCCGGCTCATCTCTGTGGTGTCCATGTGGGAGGTGGACAGAGGACCGGGAGCAGCAGGGGGTGACCTGGGCAGTGGGTATAGTGTGACCTGCTGCTGCCCCAGACAGGAGAGAGTCAGTGACTAAAGATCTGATCCACGTGACTGGGTGGAGAGGAATGTCCCAGTCCCCTGAGCCCTTGTTCTGCACCTCAAGTCCCTCTGCAGCCAGGTCACCAGCTAATGGCCAAAGGAAACCTTTCCATGGGCAACTTTTCTCCTTACTGTGACAGAATGCCCGGAGGCATTTCCATGAGAAGCAACCTAAGGAAGGGGTAATGCTTGGGCTCATGGTTTGACGGTTCGTTCGGTCAGCCCATTGTGGCAGCAGCTGGCAGCATCTGGTTACGTCACGTCCACAATCAGGAAGCAGAGAGATGAATGTTACCACGCGGTTGCTTCTCCTTTCCAGTCTGGGATTCCAGGCTTGGGAGATGGTGCGGCCAACACTTGGACGGGGTCAGCTCGTCTTTCACAGACACACCCAGAGACCACTTTGCACGGTGATCTAGGCTGATCATCACGCCTCGCCCTCCCTGTGTCTCCTCGACATGCACGTGGGATGGGAACGATGATCAGACACCGAGGTGAGCAGCTGGTACCACTGGAATGACATTGTGCGCCGCCCAACTGATGCTCGTCCGTGGTGTGGCAGCCATGCTGCCCTGGGACGATGTGGTCTCCAGGAACCGCACGGGCACACGAAGCAGCTGACAAAGGCCTGCGTGTCTCCACATCTGTCTCCCAAGCTGGAGTGCCCAGACTGACAACCTTCCACCCAGCCACATCCCATAGCCAAGGCAGGGTAGGAGGGACAGAGTCCAGAGGGCAGCCTGCCCTCACAGCACATAGGGACCGGTCCTGAGCTAGGTCACTACGATGATACCTCTGGCAGAGTCCCCCTAAAATATTGGCTTCTTCTAGAGACCCATAGACAGGAAACACTACTTGGTTCATTTCTTCCTGCCTGAAAGGGAAATGTGGCGACAATCACCATCCCGCACAGGTTGCATTGCCTACGAAACAGGGAGATGGCAGAGCCTGCCACAGCCACTGAGGACCACCCTAGAAACCACTCCGGGGTCCCCTTCTCAGACCACCCTGAAGTTCAGAGAGGAGAGACCAAACAGACCCTCCAGCCCTGCCTGGCCTCACTACCAACCTTGTGGGACTACAAGGCCCTGAGGATCAGATAGGAGGATCCTCCCCTCGCACACATGCACACACACGTACGCACGTGCACAGGCACACATGCACGCAATACATACGCACACATACACACGTACCACGCACACGCACACACATGCACAGGCACACATGCATAGACACACATACACATGTACACAGGCATACATGCATACATACACATGCAAGGCACACATGCACACACATGTACGCACGTGCAAAGGCACACATGCATTCACACACGTACAAGGCACCCACAAATGCACACATGCACACACATGAATAGGGACACACGAACATACATGTGCACCTACACGTACACACATGTACATGCGTATGCACACATACAGAGGCGCACACATGCACATGTGTGCACATACACCATGCACATACATATATACTCATGCACGTGCACCATACACACTCACATACACCATCATACATGCTGACACACTCACACAGGCACATACACCTGCACTCATACCACACACACACACACACACACACACACATACATCACTGTCACAAAAGCTGTACCTGAGCCCCTAGGGCACACCACCCCCAGGACATGCCACCCCCAGGGCGGCCACCCCCAGGGCACACCACCCCCAGGGCACACCATGGCCAGGGCAGCCACCCCCAGGGCATGCCACCCCCAGAGCGGCCACCCCCAGGGTACATCATGGCCAGGGCACGCCACCCCCAGGGCACGCCACCCCCAGGGCACGCCACCCCCAGGGCACATCATGGCCAGGGCCTGCCGTTGCTTGGGCGGCTTCCCAAGGATGATGACGACGGCCGCCATCCGCACCCTCCTCCTCCTCCCTTCTCAATACTGGGATCTCCTGAAAGACAAGAGTGACCATGGCCCGCCAGTCAGCACAGTGGCCCTTCTTGCTAGGGGGCGGGGACGACCACAGGTGGAACCTGAGCACTCAGAGGCCGTTCCTGCTGCCGTGGCCCCGCCCACAGCATGCCGTGGACATCCAGATGGCAGGGCCTTGGGTAGGGCATGTGGCAACCCATGCCACGCTAAATAAGAGAAATGAGTGTGTGGATTTGGGGGCTGGTGGGGGTTCTGGAACCAGACCCCAGATACACCAGAACTACGGTGCCACAGTTCTGTGGGCTGAGCTAATGACATTACATTCCCACAACAAAGGGAAAAGGTTTAGCTCAGTTTGCAATCTCGGGGCTCTGGTGCGTGACCGGTTGGCCCTGCCGGCTTGAACCTGGGGCAATGTGGCACGAGATCATGTGGTGGAGCAAAACCAGCCACCCCATGACCAGGCAGCGAAAGAGACGAAGACGAAGAGGTGAGATCCCTCATCTCAAGGGCACACCCACCGAGACCTGAACATCCCACTACTCCCAGCCACCTTGGAACACACCACTCTGGGGACCCAGCCCTCCACACAAGGGCCCTTCGGGGATGTTCATGCAAACCAGGACATGCTGGAAAAGGGAAGAATGGTCCTCCTGTCCCCCACTGGGTGGCCCTTAGAGACCTGGAAGGACCACCCCTCTCCGGGGCACACCCTCTCCAGGGCACACCCTCTCCAGGGCACACCCTCTTCAGGGCACACCCAGCAGTCCCCGTCCTGCACCTCCTCCTGGCTGCAGCTGGCTGTGGCGGGGAACAGGCTGGAGGCCACGCTCTCCCTGGATTCTGACCACCCTTAGATCCAACAGGGAGACACAGCCCGTACATTATGCCCAGGTTTAAAACAACTCCCAACAGGTTAAAATCCAATTACCGCCTGAGTAAAACTCTAAGTCTCCGTCCTCAATTAATTACCAAGCACCGCCATTCAGCACCACTCTCCCCACCCCAGTGTCCCTCAAGACGAAGGCTGCTGGGGGAATCATCCTCACTAAGGAGGCACAGTTGGGGATGTCTGCACCTGGTCGAGGGCGTCACTGTACCGGACCAGAGGACACACAGACATCACTCAGGTGGGCGGTGGGCAAAGGGGGGGCACTTTGGATGGGCATCCGCGGTAACTGATCCCACAGAGACGGGCTTTCTAGTCTGTGCACCAGGGGACCCGGGAACACGCGGGTGAATCTAATTTGGCAGGAAGCTGTGAAGGTGGGACAGAGCACTGCGGGGGCTTCCATGCCACGTCCAGAGAGCATTATGGGGCCATCCACACGCGGAGCAGACCTCCCAGAAGCTCTTTGTGCAAGCTGATGTAAATATGAATTCTGCCCCCTGAACAAGCCTGTGTCAACGCGGCTGCCTGGCGGGCAACATCCCCGGAAGGATGAAAAACTCGCCAAAAATAGCTGGTGAAGGGCAGGCGTGTGGTGGAGAGGGTCAGCCATCCAGACGCCTCTACCCCTCTCCTCCCGGGGTCTGTGGAGCGGAGGAGGACGGGAACAGGGTCACGGAAAGCTACTAGGTTGAGGGGCCAGGCAGGGTGAGAGGTGTCCTGGGCTGGACACGGGGTGTGGGGAGACCCTCAGTGGTTCCATAGAGAGAAGAGGCCGGGTGCGTAGCACGCTTCTAGCCCTTGGCAACGGGACAGTTTGAGAACCACAGGACACCACACGCCAGGCCGCAGCCTGCTGGACCACTCTGCATCCCCAGGACCTCACCCAGATTGGGGGAGGGGGCGTGGGAACTCCTGGGGGGGGGAAGCCTTGTGCTAGCCTGGGGCATCTCTCAACTCTGTGGTTCAAGGACACGAAGTCACGCTGTACCCAGGACCCGTGGTCGGTCCATTGCCTTGCCAAGAGCTTGAGTGACTCAGTGGGCAGCCATGAGACAGGGGAGCCCCATCAAGGGGTGGAGCCAGACTGGGATTCTCAGGGGCAGCAGGATCACCCAGCACTCAGCACCCTCACCCAGCACTCAGCACCCTCACCATCCAACATTCAGCACCCTCACCCAGCACTCAGCACCCTCACCCAGCACTCAGCACCCTCACCCAGCACTCAGCACCATCACCCAACACTCAGCACTCTCACCCAGCACTCAGCACCATCATCTAGCACTGAACATCATCCAACACTCGGCACCATCACCAGCACTCAGCACCATCACCAGCACTCTACCATTAACCACCACTCAGCACCATCAGCCAGCACTAAGTATCATCATCTAGCACTGAGCATCACCCAACACTCAGCATCATCATCCAGCACTCAACACCATCAACCAGTACTCACACCATCAGGTAGCACTCAGCACAACCAGCCAGCACTCAGCACAACTGGCCAGCACTCAGCACCATCACCCAGCACTCAGCACCATCACCCAGCACTCAGCACCATCATCTAGCACTGAACATCATCCAACACTCAGCACCATCACCCAGCACTCAGCACCCTCACCCAGCACTGAACATCATCCAACACTCAGCACCCTCACCCAGCACTCAGCACCATCACCCAGCACTCAGCACCCCAGCCAGCTTCTGCACTGTCCGGCTGCTCTTGACCCCCAGAATCTCTTGGTTCTCGCCACCCCACAACAAACATGAACTGTGTTCACTGAGTGCTTACTATGCGCCCAGATTCAGAGCATGATTCTGCTTAGCCCTCGCACCAAAGCTGAGGTGTGTGTCCTCGCTCTGATAATTTTCTCTTTGTCTTATATTTGGGGAAACTGAGGCCTTGAGATCTCAAGGGAAAAGGGACCGACGGAGCCATCTGTCTTATTCCAAATGATCTTCCCAGCCACTTGGGCAAGATTAACAGCACTCTGACTCCTAAAGAGGTATCACATAGCTGTGAGTTAAAGTTCCCAGGGGAAGCCACTCCTGCATTCCAGATCATTCTACAAGACTAATGGGCTGATTAGAATTTAGTGATTGAGGGGAATTGGAATATTGCAGATTCAGACCCAAATTACCCTGGGCTGTCTTCAGTCCCCAGAGGAGAGCTGTGCGGTATGTTTCCTCTGGGAATAGCCTAACGTTGTCTTGGACTTTGTCTCCAGTCTACCCTAGACAGGTGACGTGTGGCATGTTGGAGCAGTCCGTCCTGGAGGAAGGCTCAGAAAGTAAACAGTTCTAGTCTGAAGAAGCTCCTGAGGCTGAGATCATGGGGGGGTCCCCAAGGTAAAGAAAGTGGCTAATAATGGCTATGGGGTGCGGGAAGGGGTGTGCCAGGCAGTCAGAAGGAAACTCGGAACCCACTGACAGTCTTAGAGAAAACGCTTGCTTGAAGGTTCTTCAGCAGAGAGCTGTCGCTGGCTTGCAGCTTCCGAGGTCTCTGAGGTTTCTGGTGATAGAACCACCTTGGAGTCCCACGGGCTCCTATCAATGCCCCTCGCCCACATTCCTGCACATAATCCCAGTGACCTTCGGTGTGATCCATCTTGATCTGTCAGTGATTCCCTGTCCAGAGTGAACAGATGTTTGGACGGCGGATCCCTTGTGTCACACATAGGCACAGGTGTCAACTTGACAGTTGAGGGTTTGAGCTCTAGGCACATTTGTGGAGAATTAGTGTTGAGTTAAGCCCAGAGCAAACCTGCAGGAGATTGTCTACCTGATGGGGAAGGCTCAGCCATGGTGGGTGGGACTAGGCCTTGGAATAAAATACAGAGAGATGGTTGAGAAATTAGCATCCTTCTGTACACTTGGCCAGACATGCTGGTCTGGCAAGTAAGGATCGTCCCTCTCTCAGCTGTTGTGTAAGGATGGTGTGGCCAGTTCCCTCGGCCCTGGTGTTGGTGCGCTGTTACGCTGGACTGCGAACTGTAACCAGCGATCATAAGAGAAAATAAGCCCTTTGTTCCCCTGATAAATGGTCATTTATCAGCAGCCATGAAGGCTGACTGCTATACCTAGGGAAGGTGTCACAGACAAGGAGCTATTCATGGACCAGCCACCTCTGTGTCTGACCTGTGACTATCATGTGCAACCTTTGGGGTGTGTCGACGAAGCAATCCTGAAGCCAAGCACATCCTCAGACAGTCTCAGAAACTTCCAGAAGCAGGTCCCCTGATCTACTGTGACCCGCCTACTCTCTTGCTCCCAGGGAGACTGCATGGATAGTGTATACACACGTATGGATGAATATATTGCATGAGTGTGTGAACAGAAACACACGTGCATACAGAGGACATGCATACCTAGGTGCACGTATGAACATCGTTTACATACAGGCCTAAGCACATGCATCATAGAGAACAAGTGGACAGCCTAGGACCTGGTTTGTCACTCATTTATACATGCTGACTTATTTCTCCAGGGATTTGGTTTCCCTGCCAGAATGGTATTATATTGTTTAGACAGCTTGAGCAATTTAACTGAAATTATTTTTATAATGATGTCACTTAAATACGCATAAATATCAAGCTAGGTATAAACTGCTTAGGCTTATAGCTCTTATGAAACTACAGAAACAAAATAAATTTACAATTCAAATGCAAGCAAAACCGTAAAACCAATAAAACTCAAATTAACACCACAAAGGTGACTGATGGATGAAAACAAATCGCTGCCTCCTCAGCTGCCTTCAATGAGTCTGAGAAATCCATGCGGCCTTGCCTCCGAGTGCGAATCCTACCAGTTAATCCACCTTTATTGCTTTCCCGAAGAACGGGTCCATTAGCAACCATTCACCAAGTCTTTCTGTGGACCCATGAGCGTCAACAGTACAACACAAAATTTATTGCTTAAAAAACATAAACCCGTAAATAGGCTTTGACTTTAGGATTTCTGCAGAGCTCCGGCTCTTGCTGGCCGAGTCAGGAAGCCCCCGTGGGATGAGCGTCCACTCCAAGGAGACGATGTTGGGTGTGGGGGACACTGAGATCCTCGCCTGCCACGCATTTCTCTCCTCTGTGCTCTTGAAGGGGGGGAGGTCAGGATAGTGAGTCACCCAGACACAGGCAGCAAAGGAAGCACAAGAGTGGAGCCCCGGCCTCGCCAGCACACGACATGAAGCCCCCCAGCTCCGGAGAGCACCGACCAAGCGAGCGAGCGGCGCGTCACATCTGCTTGGGGCAGGCGTTCGCAGTCTAAGCACACGGGGAGGAAATCGAAACATCCCGCTAATCACCGAAGGTTAATTAGCTCTCCTCGCCGTTGGAGAACGGAAGAAGCACTTCAGCACGCTCACGGCACTGAGATCCCCCCGCTGCCTGCTGGGCGCTGGCAGGGGCTGGCTGGCACCGACCGCGTGGTGGAGGGCCTGCCTTCCCGGGGCTGACCACAGCATCCCACAGAGTCCCGGTTTGGGGCGGGGCTTGCCTGGCGCTCGGCACTTGACAGAAGACCCTTGGGAACGTGGTCACTGTGCCGAGGGTCCTGCGGTGACGGCAGATACATTTCCAGAACCAGGTCGGAACTTTCCGGAACACTGTAGCTCATCGCTCTTGCTTCCAGCACCTTCCCCACCTCTCATTCTAGAAAGGAGGAGGGAGACCAGTCTGCCCATCAGACCTGTCTCCAGTCAGCCGAGGGCTCGGCGGTCCTTGGCCCGTGGCACCATCTGCCCGATCGGCTCACACCATCATTGACGGACACTATTAGCCCAGGTTCTTTCTTCCATGCGTGCCCTGAGGAAGACTCCTGGGCCCGGGAGGTTGACTGTTTCAGCTGTCAACACGTTGCGGGGTGCCCTCTCCACGGCGCCCTCTCCCTGGGTGCCCGCACCTCCTTGGGCTGCTCTCTGGAACGCGGGCAACCCCAGAGCCAGCTCTCCTGCAGCAGAAAGATCAAGGCTCGTGTCCTAGAAATGAACTCCCCTCCGTGCTGCGGCCGGCTGGCTCCTCGGTCCCTCCAGATGCTGCTGCACTGTCGACTTGACAAGGAAGCCACGCCTCTGGGCGTGTCCGTGGATGTGTTTCCTGAAAGACTGGAGCAGACAGGAGCGCCCACCCCGAGTGCGGAGGGCACCATCCCTGGGGCTAGAGCTCCGGGCTGGACAGAAAGCAGCAAGCGGGCTGAGCACCAGCCTTCGTCTCTCTTCACCTCCTCACTGTGGACGGCACGTGAACAGCTGCCTCACGCTCCTGCGGCCGTGCCGTCCCACCATGACGGGCTGCACCCTCACACCATCAGCCGGAACAAACCCGTCCTCCTTAAGTTGCTCTTGTCTGGTTTTTCCTCACGGCAGGGAGACCAGGGCCTGTCCCTCCGCAGGAGGCCACCCGACGATGCTCACCGGAGGGAGCCCCTGGTAGCTTGAAAAACACATCCCACATTGGCCAACTCCAGAGGTCCCTGGGGAACCCCCAGATCCTTCCCCTGTGCAGCACATTTCCTGGCTTCCGTTGCCATGAGCCAAACAAACCTCTACTGTGTGCACACTTTCTGCTCTTGTCATTTTATTACAGCAGGAAGCACAAACGAAGACGTGGAAAAGCCAGGCATGCGGACAGCGAGATCAGCACGTGGAAGGCTGCGGAGCCACCTGCACGGAGTTCACAGCCGATCGGGGCGGGGGCTGTGTTTACAGACCGCGGTGTTTACAGACCGCAGCTCCAGGGAAGAAGATGGGTCAAGCCGAGCACAGTATTTAGCTCTGGCTCCTGCCCAAGCCCCACCCAAACCACCAGGAGGGCATCAGGAGTCTGAGCACGGAAGGACTTACCAACCCAGGAGCATGCGGTGGAGGGCTGAGCTGAAGCATTTAGGAAGCCGGGCTGAGGGTCCCCTGGGGATGGACTCGGCCGAGGTCCCAGACTGACAGGCAGGAGGATCTGTGAGGCGCTGATGAGAGATTCAGAGTCCCAGAAGGTTCCCAGAGCTCCCACGCTAGAGCGCTGTGAGAACAGAGCTGACAGCGAGGGCCAGTCTGCACAGGGACAGTTGAGTCCCAAGACTGCCCTGACCATGTGTCAGCAAGTGACTGTCCTTCCCCGTGCAGCCACGATGAGGTCCCTGTGCTAGAGAGGCTTGCCCGGTTCAGACAGGAGAACGATGAGCTAAGAAGAGCTGCATGAGTTGCCCACGAGATGGCTCGGGGGCTAAAGCATATCTGCCTTAGAACAAAAGGACCTGAGTTCTAGTCCCCAGATCCCACGTAAAAAATGCCCGGTGGGTGTGGTAGTGTCTTGTAACTGACCTTGGAAGGTGGAGGCTGGGAAACCCCAGAGCAGAGCAATAATGTGGTAGAGTCATCCAGGATGACTTCTTCCACAGGCAAACACGCTTAGGTGCCCTCTTATACCCCCCCCGCCACACATGTACACACATGTGCACGCGCGCGCACACACACACACACACACACACACACACACACACAGATCCAGATGAGGAGAACCAGAAGGAGAAAGAAACAGCAGCATACAACCCATGCAGCGCTCCGCAGCCCCACGGAGTCCAGAGCCCACATGCCAGGTGCACCAGGCTCCCTCTCTGCAAGGCCACCATAGTGACCTCACCCGCTTTTCTGGCCCATAGGATTCCACCCAAAATCTGCCCCACACTCCCAACAGATCACCCAGGGAAGACTGGGGCACGCTTACCTCATTTTTATCTTCATTTGAAACCCCACTCTTAAAGGTACCTGCACAGATATCTTGAGAAGCCTGTTACGTGAAAACCCAAGACCAAAACAAGCCAAGGTTGGCGGGGACCCCCGGAGAGGAGAGAGATGCTGCAGGAAGCACGAAAGAGCTTCCAGTGCGTAAAACTGATCATGGCGGAGCTAGAAGGGACTCGATTGCGTCGCCGAGTGAACGGGATGTTCTTTTTAAGAAGCAGCGCGTTCAGAAACAAGGGAAAGCTTCCGGAAATTACAACTATGCTTGTTAGGAAAATCAGTTGAGGGAATTTCCTAGAAACACGCAGGAGGCTTCATGGGAGGGGAGTGATGGAAGCGCCCGAAAGACTATAAAATATTAGAGGGTTGGAAAGGGTTCCAGGGGCCCAGCAAAGTCAACAGGGACCCTAGCGGTGATGGGCTATCTTCACTGTCCTCTCGTGGTTAAAAATCTCCGTGGAGACGCACCTCTGAGTATGTCTGCGCGGGTGTCTCCGGAAAGGTTTGGAGAGGAGGGAAGACCCCTGGATATGGTGGTGCCATCCCACGGGCTGGGGCTGGACTGATGCGAGGGGAGACGGTGAGCCGGGTACCAGCATCCTGCTCTGTGCTTCCTGACCGTGGACACCACGTGACCAGCCACCTCAGGCCCCTGCCGCCGTGCCGTCCCCGCCATGATGGAAAAGCCCTTCTTCCTACGTAGCCTCTGTCAGGTGTCTTGTCACTGTAACAAGAAAGGTGACGAAGAGCACGTCACCCAAGACGCATCACACGTGTGGACACGCGGGACCCCGGGATGAAGAGCCGGGGGTTGGATGTGCAGAAGGCAAGATGACATCAGCAGCGATCACAGACCCGGAGCTCTTGCGGGGCTCAATGTTCCGAAGGGAAATCTCCAGCCTGGAACGCCCGACCCAGCCAGGCCACGAGTCAGGTTCCAAGGTGGGGAGCTTGGTACATCACACCTGGTGGGGGGAGGTGTCACAAGTCATTTACATGCCACTGAGTACAGGAGGGTCCTGGGGTCATGAGAAGAAACAGGCTCCCAAGGACGGGATGCTCTGCCTGGAGACCCTCTGTGCTGCCAGGGCCGAGAGGGCCCCGAGCCCCAGTCAGCAGAGGACGGGAGGATGTGCTCAGAAGACCAGCAGGGGTCCAGGCACAAGCAGCACCTTCTGTCTGGTGGACGATCTGGGAGGCGCTAAGGACAGGCGCGTCCCAGCAGAGCCGACACGAGAGCCCTGGTCGTTATTCATTCCCCGGGAAGCACAGGGTGGCTCGGGAAATGTAATCACGGAACTATGCCGTGGCTCAGCTGTGAATAATAATTACATAATTATGCAAATGCTGAATATTGATCTAACTGCAAATTATGCTACTGGGAGGAGGGGGGTGGAGAGCTGTGTGTGTGTGTGATGCACGTGTGTGTGTGATGCACATGTATGTATGTGATGTGCATGTGTGTGTGATGTGCATGTACACATGTTTGTGTGTGTTTGTACATGTGTGCATGTATGTATGTTTGTGTGTGATGTGCATGTGTGATGTACACATACATGTGTTATGTACATGTGTGTGCATGTGTGTATGTGTGTGTGTTCGTGCATGTACGTGTGAGTGTGATGTACATGTATGTGTATTTGTGCATGTGTGTCTGTGTGTGTGCTTGTGCATGTGTGTGTGTGTCTGTGTGCTTGTGCATGTGTATATATGTATGTGTACGTGTGTGCGCGCGTGTGTGCAGAGGAGTGGGAAGGAGCCCCGGCAAGGCCAGGACCTTGGAGGTGACCATGCAGTAGAAGTGGCTCAGAGGACAGCAGGGGGTCTGTCGAGAACTCTTACGTTAGGAGTTTTGAAGACGATTTAAGGAAGGGACATGGGAAAGGAAGAAGCCCGAGGCTGAGCATCAGGAGTCATCACAGACGGTGTGGCAGGTGGGCAGGTCCCCCTGGGATGTGGGAGAGGGGTCTGCTCCAGCTGCTCAGAGTGAACCTGCCTGGGTGCAGCCTCGAAGGGAAGCCGGGAGCTGATTCTACAATCCACCTTGAAGAAGGACTGGAGAGGGCAGCTTGGGTGGTCTGGCCACAGGGCTTCCAGGCGCTGCTGTGGAGCCGGGGGAGGAAGAAGAAACGAGTCTGCTTCCTCTAGGAGGCCAGAGCCGGGTGCAGGACGCCCCCATTGCCGCTGACTCAGAGACTGGAGGAGGGCTGGAAGCCTGAAGAAGTAGAGAATTGCTGTGGACATTGAGATTTGCCCACCCGACCTGCAGATACCACGTGGGATCCTGAAACAACACAAACACGCACTCTCGAAGCTCCAGAGACCAGAAGCTTCTGTGAGCATCTGTCACTGCAGCGTAGGCAAGAACCCGTCCTGCCCACTCCAGTTTCCATGGTGGCGGTCAGTCCTCCGGGCCTCTGGCCTGTTTCTCTGCCTCACACGCTTTCCCTTTGCCGTCCTGGCCAAAGTCTCCGTCTTCTTGGAAGACGACTATCTGATTGGATCAGTGCCTTCCGAATGATGTCATCGTCCCCAAGTCACCCTGCAGAGACACCGTTTCCAAACAAAGTCCCAGCGTTAGAACTTGGGGCTCCAGCTTATCTTTGGGGTGTGTGGGACAATTTGACCTATACCAGTAATGAGTCACCGTGCCCGCGGTGGGCTTGGCACGTGCATCCGCTCTGGGAGCGCCATCTCATCCCTGCAACCCCCCCTCCAAGAGGACTGACGTACAGGCTTTCTTAATTGGACCCCTCAGCAGAGACGACATCCTGGCTCTGGATAACATGGGAGCCGGGGCTGCTGATGCTGGGGGGGCGGGGCAGGAAGAGGCAGTCGAGGATGTGGACATCGGAAACCAAACGTCCAGGGGGCCGTGGGTCTATCAACTCAAGCTGGCATCCTGGAAGGTGTGAGCTCTGTCTTTGCCAAAGCATCTCAACCAAACCCAGGCCTGATTGTGTGGGAGCTCTTACCAACACATCTGAGCCTTTGAGTTTGCCTCTGCTTTGCGATCAGAAGGTCCGAATGCGCTTTACTTGCTGACGGTGGGTACAATGTGATCGGCCACCTCCTATTCCTGCTGTCCCACCTTTCCTGGAATCTGCTGGAACTGTGAGCCAGAATGAATCTGTCCTGCCTCAAGTTGCTTTTGCTTAAGTTGCTTTAGCCTGGAGACCCCTCAGGAAAAACACACTCATCCCGTCTGGCTGCCTGGTCTAGCTAAACACCCTCCCAAGATGGCGCGCGTTTGGGACCAGCATGTCGGCCCGCGAGGCAGAACAGAGACAGGGCTGTGATGGAGCTCCCTCGCACACTGTCATCTGTCACCAACTGGCTGTGACTTCACCCAAAATGCTCCCAGCAGCCCACTGTGTAGATCACAGGGCGGACCCAACGGATGTATATAGATCACAGGGCGGACCCGACTGACATATAGATCACAGGGCGGACCCGACTGACATAGAGATCACAGGACGGACCCGACTGACATAGAGATCACAGGGCGGACCCGACTGACATATAGATCACAGGGCGGACCCGACCGATGTATATAGATCACAGGGTGGACCCACACAGGCATCTGGAAACATTTAGTGGAACTTTGAGAGAAGCTATCAAGCCAAAGAACTGCCCATTTAGCTAATAAGATAGCTGCTTGAAGAGGGGTGCCTGCTTAATGGACTCCCCCAAGACTTCTACCCCAGAGCTGCAGGATGGGTTAGTGTCGCAGGCAGAAGCTGCCTGTTCCCCGGGACGGCATCTGAGGAAGAGCATCGTCGCCTCTCCTGGTCATCGGTCTGCACCTCAGCTGGACACCTGGTGCCCATCCTGGGGTACCAGGAGGACAGGAGGCGGAAGGAACACGGCTGCCACAGGTTCAGCCTAGTTGAACCCTCAGTCATGTGACCATGGTTATGAGAAACTACCACTGAAAGTCATGGTATGAAAACTTAGACAGAAATCCTGGTGGCTGGGTTTTCTTCCTGAATGTTCTCCCAAGAACTTCGTAGTTACTTCCAGTGACACGCCTCCTAGAAGCACAGACTCTTGGTAGAAGCGATTTCCTCGTGACCTGCTGTTTGAAGGAAACTTACCTTTCCTCAAAGCCTGCAAGCATTACTTTCTTCTCTCTCTCTCTCTCTCTCTCTCTCTCTGTCTCTGTCTCTGTCTCTGTCGCAGCACAAAGCGATTTTCCTCTGTGACTCACATCTTGAAAAAAAAGGTGAATAAACGAAAGGAGAATATTTCTTTTCAAAGGAAAGGAAATTAAATGGAGCTGCCGATTGGCAAAGCTGCATATCTGGGCTGAGCCCCCACCTGGAAGGAAGCGGGGTACCGTGGCTCCACAGTCAGCCAGAGTATTCAGCCCTCACCTTCCCCTGAGCCCCAGGAGGGCTTGGGACCAAAATGCTGGCAGAAAAGGACCTGCTGCCAGCCCCCCTCCCCACAGCACACAGGCAGACAAAAAGCTCTGTCCCTAGCTGCCACCCACTGGGCACAGATCGTGTTTAACGGCTCCTGAATTTACTGCCAATTGAATAAAAGACCACTATTTTAGGAAATGTCAGTATTTCTCCCAAAAATAAATAAAAGCCCCTTATTGTGAGGCTCTCTGGTTTCAGGCAAGCTGCCTGGCGAACGGGCGCTTCGGAGCCGCGGGATGCACAAAGCGTGTCCCAGCAAAGGCCGGGCGGGTGTGCCCGGTGCGCGGAGCCTGCGGGTGGCTCCGTCAGAACACACGGGCACTGGATTCCTCAGACCTTCCTGGAGAAACTCAGGTCCGGAGACCCTCGGAGGTTCGGAATCCCTGAGGACGGGCGCGGGGTGGCTATCGACTGTGATCCCATCCCCCAAGGGGCAATGAGCTCATGGCCACGCGGGGAGATAGGGTAGGGCTCTGTCTCCAGGTGGCGGTGCCCCAGGTCCTGCTTAGGGATGCAGTGGGGCCTGGGCAGGGATCCTCTGCAGCCCCTCGTGGACCCTCCTGGATCCCAGAGCTGCTTGGATTCTGTAGGTGGCCCTGCTCTCCACAGGATCTTGGTCTCTGTCCCAAGAGTCCAGCCTCGGAGGTCCCAGATGATGGTCCCGGCTGCTAATGGCCACAAGGCCAGTGTCTGGCGCCACGTTTCCCCCTGTGGTGGCCGGATGGCTGGGCGTGGCTGGGCCGATGGGCGTGGCTGGACCGATGGGCGTGGCTGGGCTTATGGGTGAGGCTGGGCCGATGGGCGTGGCTGGGCCGATGGGCGTGGCTAAGCACCTGGGAGAAGCAGGTCTGCCTGCAGGAGGAATCCGGGATCCCAGAAGTCAAGGTCTTTGCAAACCAGCCCCGCGTCTTTCAGAAGCAGGAATTAACAGATTCTAATGTTGCTTCCTGGGCTTCCGGCAATTGGAACTCAGTACACATGGCGGGTTTTAGACCCAAGCTTACGCTGCGGTGACCACGGGCAACGGACAGTTTTCCGGGACACTTAGGATGCAGGGCCAGGGAGCTGCAGGAGCCCCAACCTGTAGGGACATCCCTCTTGCAGAAGCCTAGCAGTGGACCCTCCTGCTTTGGATCCTAAATCTACAGGAATCAGTCATGTGGGGCGGACAATTGACTGAAGCCAGACAGAAGCTGCCCAAGGCTGGCAGATGCCTGGGATGAAGCGCGTTCTCAGGGGTGGAAGAAAGTTCTTTGGCCTGTCTGGCGGCCGTGAGGTGCTGGGCTCAGATGGCTGCAGCCAGCTGGAAGGAAATCTGTTTTCCTAGGCTGGGCAAGGAAATTCTGCATGTCTTCTTACAGAACTGCGCTGACACAGCCTAGTCAGCTTTGCCCTGTGGAAGTGGGGGCTGTCCCTCAAGGCAGATAGGCCGATGAGGACTGGGGTGTACCCGCCATGCAGAGCAGACAGGACGGAAATGTTCGGGTCCTACAGAGCCCAAGGAGAAACATGGACAAAGGGGTCAGGTTCCTCTGGGGAGGTGACAGGCGCCTGCCGCACCCACCCTGTGCAGAGGAGGGGGCGCGGGGACAGGAGAAACCTTGATGGACCCCGTTGCGCCTCTGTGGTGGCGAGCACACTGCTATGAGCTTTATTTAGCCAGAGACCTTTGTGCAGGATGAAGAGCACGCTGGGTGTATCAGTTCAATCGATTCCCCTCTGCTAGTCACAGGGAGCAGGACCCTGGTCAGCCGGTGAGTCTCCTGCCTCACTCAGCCCCCTCTCTTGAAGCAGAAGGCCTTACACCCGGACTCCCCGGCTTCACATGAGGGGCTGGGGTGCAGTTTCTGCCTCTTCACTGGAGGAGAGTTTTACTGCCAATACCAGCTTCCTCTTGGTTTCCAAGGCTTGGCACCCTTTCTGTGGAACGCCAGCACCCCCATGCAGAGCCCAGAGCCCGGGAGAGATGTCCATAGGAAGGGAAGTCCCTTCTTATTGGGTGGCCAAGTACACACATGCATGCATCGTTAGCACACACATATGCAGACACGTGTGTACCCGCATGTGTGCAGAGACATGCATGCATTGCGAACGAGTTCAAAATCCCACGTACATGCAGTCTGTGCACACACGTAGTTCCAAGAGAGAGGCCTGCATGCACGTATGCACACGCAAACACAGACCGCTCTCACATGCACCCACACACCTTACACAGACACACAAGCATCCGCGTGTGCTCTCAACAGGCACCCACAGAATGTAGTGTTCATGAGCCTGGTCCTGAATCCCCCCAGGGTCTGTCTCGTGTGTTTCTGATGAGTTTCTCCGCTCCTGTGTTTCCTCCCTGAGACGGCAGCTGTCATCTACATACAGCAAAGGTCCATGATAAGAACCAGTCACGTGCTGAGAACCTTCCGTGTCCCCAGTGCGCAGTAGTGCTCTGGGAACATTAGCTGAGCCGGCTCGCGCACAGGAGACACCGGGGTGCGGGACGCGTCCTCCACCCACGCAGTGCTCTGGTCGCCTCCCAAGGACACGCTGCCTGCCGCCATCTCTGTTCTGCCGCCAGCTCAGGGGTGCTGCCGTGCAAGTGATTCGATTCTGGGCCTCCTGGAGGAGGTTGCTTGCTCTTTCTGGAGGCTGTGAACCCCAAGCCAGAGGGGCCCCCAGGGCCTGGCTTCCCTGGTTTTCCCAGGAGACAAACTGCTGTCAGAGGCCAACGGTAGGCTGTTCAGCACCAACCTCAGGGCAAAGGCAACATGACAAGCGGCTTGTGCACCTGACGCTGGGGACTCAGGCCTCTGGCTCCTGAGACGGAGCCTCTAGACTGGGGTCGCCTCGACCAGGTTGTCCCGATTGCCTTAATCGGGGTGGGAAGACCCAGCCCACTGCGGGAGACACCACTCACTTCTGTGTGAGGCTTACAGGACGGGGAAAGCCAGTGCGGGAGCATCGATTCCCGGCTCTCTGCGGCTACTGTGGATGTCACGTGACCAGCTGCTTCAGCCTCCGCCGCTATCGCTTCTCCACCAGACCTAGACTGAAACCTGGAGCTGGAATTGCTTAAACTCTTTCTCCTCCCTAAATTGCTTGAGTCAGGCACTTTTGTTGCAACAACGTTACAATGAAACTAAAAACAATGTCTAAACAATATTATCCAATTAAAAATATAGTTAGGGGTGTAGGAAATGGCTCTGTGAGTAAGGTGCTTGCTGGGGTAACTTTAAGGACCTGAGTTTGAATCCCCAGAATTCACACAAAGCTACGGATTAGAAGTACAAGCTGCTCCTATGGCAGGACAGGACGTGGAGGAGAATCCACGAAGGCTGATGGGTCAGCCAGCCCTGCCCAAGCACGCACAGCGGCAAACAGCAGAAGACCTGAGGTTGTCTTCTGACCTCCACACATGCAGTGGGGCAGACGTGTCTGCGCATGCGTGTGCGCACCCACACACACACACACTTTAAGATTCAAGAGAGTAAGGAAACTGTCAAACACGACTTTCCCGGATGGTTCCTTTTGCGTCTCTGCCTGGGGTTCAAAGCCACAGGATGATGTTGCCTCAGACTCCACGGCACAGCGCTGCCCACGGGGACCAGGGGCGGCAGGACATGGCTGACCATGTGCTGACTTGAACTCGGATCAGAGGGAGGGGCTGTGACAGGGAGGGAGCCAGGGCCGCGGAGGAAGAACTGGGGATCTGGAGGCGCAGGCCTCTGGGGAGCTGGGCGGAAGGGTCAGCAAGGAGAGGAGTAACGTGTGGTGGGATGGAGAGGTGGGCGGCAAGGACGGGCATGAGGCTGGAGGGACGGCAGGTCGGAGAACATGGCCCCAGCCGGCCTGTCCCGGGAGACCCGCCTGCAGGTGGGCCTGGGTGTGGGGACAGGCTGCCGTAAGCATGAAAGGTGATGACATCCATTTCCCGGCAAATTCCAGTAATTCATCATTTTTGATGGCTGAGTAGTACTCCATTGTATAGATGTACCACAGTTTCCTTATCCACTCGTCAACTGTTGGACATTTGGGCTGATTCCATGACTTTGCTATTGTAAACAGTGCTGCTATGAACATGGTCGTGCTTGTGCTATCGAGGTGAACCTCTGCTGTATGGGGGGTTATTCCCAAAAGTGGAATCGCAGGGTCATATGGCATTTCAATCTTTAATTTCTTTAAGAATCTCCAGATGGCTCGCCAGAGTGGCTGTATGAGCCTGCATTCCCACCAGCAATGTAGGAGAGTTCTCCTCTCTCCACATCCTCTCCAGCATTTGTTGTTGTTTGTATTGTGGATTTTTGCCATCCTGACCGGGGTGAGATGATATCTCAGGGAAGTTTTGATTTGCATTTCCCTGATGGCTAAGGAAGTGAAGCTTTTTTCAGATATTTGTTAAACATTTTAATTTCATCCCTAGTAAAGTTTCTTTTAAGTTCCAGGGCCCATTTTTTAATTGGGCCATTGGTTTCCTTGGTGTTTAGTTTTCTAAGTTCTTTGTGCACTCTGGATAATAGAGCTCTATCAGATATGTGGTTAGTGAAGATTTTCTCCCATTCTGTGGGTTGCCTTTGAGCTCGTGTTACAATCTCTTTATCTGAACAGAAGCTTTAGTTTCACAAGATCCCAACTGTTGAGAGTTGGTAGCAGTGACTGTGCCATTGGATGTCTGTTTAGGAACTGTTGGCCTAGCCCAATCAGCTCGACGGAATTCCCTACCTTTTCAACTATGGTTTTTATAGACTCTGGCCTTAAATCAAGGTCCTTGATCCATTTGGAATTAAGTCTTGTACAAGGTGACAAGTACGGGTCCAGTTTTAATCTTTTACATGTGGAGATCCAGTTTTGCCAGCACCATTTGTTGAAGAAACTGTTCTTTTCCATTGGATTTTTTGGGCCCCTTTGTCAAAGACCAAACGGCTGTAGTTTTGTGGGCTTATATCTGGGTCTTCAAGCCTTATCCATTGATCTGTGTGTCTATTTTGGAGCCTTGTAGTATAGACTAAGATTTGGTATGGTGATACCTCCAGCAGTGGATGTCATTAGAGACAATTATATTAAGTGAAGTATCCCAGACCCAGAAAATTAAGTGCCGTATGTACTCCCTAATAGGTGGCTCCTAGTACCAAACCCACCCAGCCCACCTAGAGACACTTGACGATAAATCTCTGTAATACAGTAATGCAAGAGTATGAAACAGGCGGGATGGGGTAAGAGGGCCACACCAGAAAACAAGGAGAGGGGACCATGTAACAGCAGAGAAAATAGGCCTCCATCAAGGACTAGCGAATAAGCAATGAGACATCTGTTAAGTTCACAGACTTTTCGTTCCTGATCATCTACAGCTGAGGGGGTGTGATCTCACCAGAAGGGGAGGGCATATAGTTCTGGCAGATAATAAGTAACCATTCTGAAATGGTGATTGACCCCTCCCTCACTGTGGTTTTCCTACTTTTATTGCATCTACCTTTGAATATAACTCTTATAACAAGACTATAGTTTAACAGTTTTTTATCTCTGGCCAGGGGGTGGACATCCAATACCCATCAGGATGGAGTGAAGGGCATTGCAGGAGCAGCAAAACTGCAAAAGAAAATCAACAAACCATAATACAGAACTTCAGAGACTCTATATCAACCACCTAGAACTAGGCCAGCCTAATCTCTCCCTATCCTGAAGCTCAGAGAAATTTGCAGAAGAGGGGGTGGTAAGAGTGTAAGAGGCACAAGGATGAGGAGGAGCAATGATATGCAAGATTCTCCACACAAGTTTAGGGCCGAAGCAATCATAATTGGACTTTACATGCCCTGCGCAATGTCCAACACACTATTGTCCCACAAAGTCTAGCATTTGCTAAAAGCACCAGATCCTTGGAGGCAAGGGATTGACAGCCAAAATAGTGTTTCTATGCTTAAGGGGAACATGGGAAAGTGTTCAGGGAAATGCCGCTGGTCCTTGTATGTCATCGGAAAGGAGGACCCAGAGGACAGTCAGGCATGCACATTAAAGGATTCTCCAGGGATTGGGGGAGGGGAGGCACTGGGGGGGTGGGGAGGGAAGGGTGAGGGAAGGGCAGCAGAGGGGTGGGGAGAGGAGGAGGGAGAAGGGAACAGGTGTACCCTATTAAGTTTTGTATGCGCGGAGATAATAAAAATGTTTAAAAAAAAGCATGAAAGGTGAGATGAAGGGTAGAAAAGGACAGGGGGGGAAAACAGGAAGAAAAGAAAAGAGGAGGAGGAAAGTTAGGGAGCGAAAGGGAGGGAGGGGGAAGGGAGAAAAGGAGAGGTGACAGAGGGGAGGGAGAGGAATAAGGAAAGAAAGAAGAGGAGGAGGGAGAGAGGAAGGGAGGGAGAGGAGAGGGAAGGGAAGGAGGAATGGATGAGGGAGATAGGGGAGGGAGGAGAGAGGGAGGGAAGGAAGGAGAGGAGGAGAGAGGATGAGAGGAGGAGGGAGGAGGGAGAGAGAGGAGGCGGGAAGAAAGGGGAAGGAGAGGAGGGATGGATGAGGGAGGAAGGAGGAAGGAGGGAGGGAAGGAAGGAGAGGAGGAGGATGGGATGAGGAGGAAGGGAAGGAAGGAGAGGAGGAGGGATGGATGAGGGAGGAAGGAGAGAGGAGGGGAAGAAAGAGAGAGGAGGAGGGATGGATGCTGTAGGTCAGGCAGCGGGAAGGAGGCGAGGAGGCGGCGGGATGAGAGAAGGAGGGAGGAGGGGCTGTGGTGGCTGGTCTGTCTGAGCTGTCTCCCGAGCACGCCTCTTCTTCCCTATTTCAGCTTTGTTACAAGCTGCTGCAACAAACTATACTTGACCTGAGCAGCTTAGGGGAGAAAAGGTTTCACAACTCACAGCTCCAGTTCCAACCAACATGACGGGAGAAGCCACAGCGGCGGGAGCCTGGAGCAGCGGTTCACGTGACATCCACAGCCAGCGGAGGGCAGCGGAGCCGCGCGTTTGCTGCTGCTCCTCATGCCTGCCGCTGCCCGTGGTGCCTGCCGCTGCCCGTCGTGCTGCCTGCCCGTCGGCTGCCGTGCCCGTCGTGCCTGCCGCTGCCCATGGTTGCTTACTGGAGATCGGCTCTCCTCAGTGTTTACAGTCCTGGCTCCCCCCATAGTCACGGTTGCAGCCCACACCCACCCAGAGCCGTGGGGACAGTCCTCCCAAGGAGTGCCTGGAAGCTGTCCTTCGTCTAGATGGTCACCATCGGGCGCCTGGAGGACCCTCGAGATGTCAGGTAGCTGACGGGACCCACTGTCCCCTCGCCCCACATTGCTCGTGTGTCTCCACAAAAGCTCTTTTAGACAACGGGGCACCTGCAGGACCAACAGACCAAAAAAAATGTGCAGCACACCATGATGACAGCCAGGCTGGAGAGATGGCTCAGGGCTAAGCCTCTGCCTTCCAAACAAGAGGACCTGAGTTCAGATTCCAGATCCCACATAAAAAATCGCCAGGCAAAAATGGCGGAGGCCTGAACTTCCAGCCCCAGAGTACAGAGCCCTGGGAAACCTCAGAGCAAAGCAAACAGGAGTAGAGCCACCCAGGATGATTCCAGAAATCATTCCTAGGCCTTCACAGGCGCACACACAGTGCCCTCTGATACACTCACACACACTCACACACACACAACAAATACACACACACATGAATGCACTCATGCACGCACGCACACACACACCACCACACCACACACACACACACACCACGCATTCTGCCTGTGCCTACAGGGTCCCCAGGAAAGCCCCCATGACTGAAGAGATGCCCCTCACGCCCCTCGCTTCTTGATAGTGCATCACTGGGTAGCAGAAAACCTTCTTACACCCCCAATTCCTCCAAGCACATTCTCTATAATCATAATTATATAATATTAATCGACATGAGCCATTTCTTATTTCACACTAATTGAAAATTACTGATTTTCCTTGTGCAATAGCTCTTCATGTCAATTACCAAATGTGATGTGTCCCATTTTTTAATTAGCCACTCTCTACCACGTCCTCTAAATCTAGTTTCAAATGGAGCTGGTGAGTTTCATCCCTGTCACAAGTAGAGTCAAGAATGACCGAAAACACCCGAGAGAATTTCTCATATTGTACCCACGGGGCTGTGGAAGGAGAGTTGAGGAAGGGTCTAGCCTGCCCACCCCTGACCGCCTCAGATGGAGCAGTGAGCTTCTTTGACCTTCTCTTCTCCTGAATCCAGCCCTCCATTTGGAGCGGTGACCCCTACTTCTACAGCGTGAGCCCACAGAGATGCCCCCAAGGTCTTCCTACATCTAGTCAGACTCCCCCTCTAGATTCCTAGACATTCGCTCCAAAATTGCTCTCAGCCATACTTCTCCTGCCCTGATTTGAACACATTGAGTTAGAATGAGACACGCTCCACCTAGCTTGAGTATCATTTGATGCTAAACAAATCCTGGAGGCTGGATACGTTACAGAAGAAGAGGTGTAGGCAGCTCACAGTCAGAGAAGCTGGAAGTCCACGCACGGTGACACCAGCAATGCCAGGGCCTCCCCCCAGCTTTCCATCCTGGAAGACATGCCAGCAAATGTGGACACCACACGCGGAGCCCAGAAGTAACAAGAGTCACAAGTGGTGGGACTTGCTCGCTGACAAAGACCCTCTGTGAGAACTGAGCAGGGTCTCACGAGAGCGACCCTACTCTCTCCAGAGAGATTAATAATACTAACCCACCTACCAAAGGTCCCATCACCTCCTAACTTTTAGCACATGAGCCTTTAGGTGACACTCAAAGCATATTCAAACCAGAGCAGAACAGAGGTCCCCCCCCCCAGCTAATGTTGAGAATTAAATGGTAAGCCACTAAAACGCACCTAGCCAATAGGTGTGTATCACTCAGCTGTGCTGAGTACCACCTACCCCAGAACGTGGGCGTCACGATGGCTCCTGTAAACCGTCAACCCGACAGGCCCTAGGATCACGGAGGTTCATCTTTAACCTAAGGACTGTTCGCCCTGGAAACTCCTAGGAAGTATTTTTCAGTAGGCCAAGCGAGGCGGGACGGCCTGCTCACCACGGGCAGCCCTGTGCCCGCATCGTGGATTGAATACAAAGGAGGAAGCAAGCTAGATGCGGGCATCCGTCACGCTCTGCTCCCAACCCCTGCACCTTCTCTTCATGTTGACACCCAGGAACACAGGACCCAACAACTTAGGGGAACAAAGAGCTGATCTTGCTCATAGTCTCAGCTGCGCGTCATCAGCAGGACAAGGAACTGGCCATATCGTGTCCACAGGAATTGCTGAGAGAGGGACACACCTCCCGTGCCAGCATGCCAACGTGCGGAACCAGCTCCCTCCACTTTATCCACTAAACTAGAGAATGGTACCAGCAAGCAGGTACCATTAATCAATTAATCAGGCTTGCTCAGGATGTAACCACTAACTCTTCATAGATTGTGCTTAAAGGCTCAGCTCAGCTCCCAAGCCGACACACGCATCTAAGTGGCTGAGGACACAATGCATCCGGTGCTTCGACCCTCTGCCACGTTGAGCTCTTTACCATGACAGACTGTACCCTTGAACCCACAAAGACCTTTTTCCCTAAGTTGCTTAGTCAGGGGATTTTTACCACAGCCACAGGAAAAATACGACATCAGCTTGAACCAAGCGTTTCCTTCCCGTCAGCTGGATTTGCTCTGACCTGGCCTGGACTGGCCGCACTCACACAGTTGGTGGTCAGCATACAGTCCACGAGAAGCCAGCCCATCAAGTCAGCCCCTTCTGGGCGCTTCCCCTCCTGTCCCCTTGGGTTCCCACGGGCTAATCCAGGTTTGCTCTTCCACTTGGCGATATTGCACCCTGGCCAGTCCTTGGTGGCTGGTGGCCTGGTGTGTATCCTCTGCGTGAGGGACAGGGGGATGGGTCAGAGTCTATCCGGGAGTCCTGCTGGAGTCACACCAAGCCATGACCCACCCTCATGTGCTCATGGCCTTTAGTGGATTTTGCACCCCCATGGGTCACATGCAGAGCTCCCCCATGTAGACGAGGCAGGCTGAAGAGTGAGGGGAGCTGGGTGCATGTGAGAGAGAAGAGTGCAGACCCAGCACACTGGGGACCCAGGTCCCCCCACAGCTGTAGCGTGCCAAACCCCAGCAATGTATTTCCTCTTTCATTTGTGTGGGTATGGGGTGGTGTGTGTGTGTGTGTGTGTGTGTGTGTGTATACAGTAGGTGGAGTCCAGTGGTAATTCTGGGAATCCTCCTCCATCCCTCTTCCACTTTACCATTGTGAGCCTGGGTCCCTGATTAAGCCCAGAGATGCCATTAGGGCCGGGCTGGCTATTAGCTCACTGTGACATTCCCAGGCTCTGCCTTCCGGGGCTTGAATTACAGAGGGCCCCCCCACACCTGCCTGGCACCTTTACGTGGGATCTGGGGGTTCCAAACTCAGGTCCCTTTGCTTGTGAGCCATTGAGTCATCTCTCTAGCTCAGCAATTTCTCTCTCTCTGTCTTAAATTTTCTGCTACCCCATGTTAAGCAATCAGATAGCTCAAAGTACGAGGGCCCCATGGAGAACTAGATCAATCGGTGAGACGCCTGGAAGTCGGGACTTACCCTTCTGTGGGTGCAAACTGTGGTTTTAGTTAAGCCTCTGAGCTTTTCTAGGTCTTCGCTATGATTCTATGCAGGGGGAATTCTCTGGCTTCTCTGGCAGGGTTGCCATGGTGACTGGGAAGAAGGCAAACAGGAACGTAAGTGAAAAGAACCAGTGTTGTATAAATACAGATAACTGTTATTATTGCTGTCGGTGCTACGGGCCCGTTGGAAACTTTCCCCGTCCAAGTTCCCAGGGCAGCTGGGATATCAGCTGACGGAGGGGCTGCTCATTCCTCGGGCACAGCTAAGTCCCTTCACGCACCCGTCCTCTCACGGTGTCTTCGGTAAGCGCCTACCATGTCCCCAGCACCACCAATAACACTAGAGCCTTGGGAATAATATCTAGGTAGATACTCTCGAAACCCACACACACGTGGATCCTCATTCCAGGACGGAAGTCCCGAGGCTCAGAGAGGAGCAGAGGGGGTTGGCAGGGAGAGGGGGGAAGATCTCTGCCTTAGTTTCCTTCTAGCCCTAAGGAAAGCCACTTAAGAGGAAGAGGGTGTGTTCCGGCTCAGAGCTCAAGACTCAGGGGTCACTCTGCACCCCTGCTGGGAAGCAGCGAGCTTAACGCCTGGGCTCTGCTGGCCGCTGCCTGGACTCAGCCCAGGACCCCACGCCCGGGGGGACGGCGCCACCCGCGGTGGGCGGATCTTCCTCAGCAACCTGCTCATCCGCCAGAGGCTTCTCCCACGGGTCATTCCAGCTGACCACTGAGACCACCACACACACACACGCGCACACACCCTCCCACCCTGTGTAGGAAGGGTGGTCCTAGAAGCCGCCTTGAAGGAACTAACCTTTACGTTCAGCCCCAGCAGATGAGAAAAGTAAACACGAAGCCTCAGACACAAAGCTGCCGGCCACGGTCCCCCCAACGCCTAGCAAGTCTCTGCTCCCCCACGCCCCCTCTCCTACAGACCAGAGGATGCGGGTCACGCGCCGACTGCAGCCGACACTGACCCACAGCGCCAATGTCCTTCCAGGGGCTAATTCTAGGACCCCGGAAAGCAGGCTCGATCTGCGGGGCTCTGACCTGGTGAGCCTGGTATCTGTCGAAAGTCACTGCTACACCCCATACCTCTCCACCACGTAACGATGGAGCCCAAGGCCTGAGGGGACAAGGAGACGCAACATGGCCACCACGGTGGGGCACAGGGACGCCAAAGACCCGAGTGAGGCACGAGCAGGCGCTTAGAAGCTACTAGTTCAAGCGTCTCAGAACCAGCCTCTATGTGCATGAAAAACCAGGGACCCGCCTCCTCCCTCCAGCGCAAACGCTCCGTTCACCAGGGGCCTGCAGGACACGAACCAAAGCAAAGACAACCACAGTCCATTCCGAGAAGGAAAGCGTCCTGGCCAGGCCGGGGCGACGCGAAATGAACCAAAATAATATGTGTCTGATGAGAGAATTAGGCAGGACTCTAAGGTCAATTTAGCATGATTTAAATATTTCCCACTCGTTAGCGATCATTTAGAATGCATTTCCTTTTCTTGTTCCCCTCCCCCAAACTTGAAGTTTTATTTTAATGGCCATGAGATTTTGGACCAGATCATTAAAATTAATGATATTCCCGATGTTCCAGGGTGCCTGGCGGAGTCTGATCAGTGTTTTCTCCCTTTATAGATCATCAGTAATAGAACACTTTAATGATCTTAATAGGAGGGTGCTCTCTCTCTCTCTCTCTCCCTCTCTCTCTGTCTGTCTCTCTTTCACGGTGTTAATGAATAATTTCCATAGCCAGATATGGAACCCCCAAAGAAAGAGGAAGCGTATTTCATTAGGCACGTCAATGCCAGGCCCTAAATAATTCAGTCCTCCGGATTAAAATACGCAAGGCTCACCATGTTCTAATGGGAGATAATGAAATCACCCCACATGCTGCCATCTTAAAATTAACATCCTTTGAAATTCTAAAATCAATCAATGTCAATGACAAGAGCCGGTCTAATCCTTTATTGATCTGTGCAGCCAAGAAAAGGAAAATGGAGCCCGGCTTAGTCAGTCCTTCGGGCTGGCTGACTGCTGGCCAGCCGGGCTGTGACTCATTCAGTCTTCGTCCTGAAGGACAGAAACACCAGCTGGTAAGTCCCCTGCGTGAGAACGACAAGCCACACTGCCCGTCCTCAAAATGCCCAGCCCCATCTGTGGCTATCACCCCAGAGTGCTGAATCTACCCACACACCTATGTGAAGACCCTATTCCCTTCTGGACCCAGCCTTCTGTGGGCCTCAGCTTTCAGTGGCCCCTGTATTGAGAAAGTTTTCTGTGCTTCTTTGACCCCCCTCTGTCCATTCACGCTATGTCATTTTCAGTGGGTGAGTGAGATTGCCATGCGCGCCCGTCAGGATTACTTGGGAGAGGGCCCCTGTCCTTTGGGAGCATCCTGTTTGCTTGTGAACTAGTCTCGCCTAGTGTGAGCATGAAGATGCTCACGTGGGCACACTGTTACACTTCCTGCTGGACCCATAGTGTCTGAAGGACTCTCAGCATAAGGGGAATCATGGGCGGATGGCTGGATGAATAGATGGATGACTGGTTGAATGGATAATGGTAGATAGGTAGGGAGATGAATGAATGGGTGGATGAATATATGAATGGTTGAGTGGTGGGTGGATGGGTGAGATGAATGGTAGATAAATGGAAGAATAGATGGATAATGATAGGTGAATGAATGAATAGAATGGATGAATGGATGGATGGATAATGATGGATTCATTCATGGATAGGTGACTATGTGCATAGATGGATACTGAATAGATGGATGGAGAGATGAATGGTGAGTGGATAAATAAATGCATGGATGAATGGACATATGAATGAATGTAATGACAGATAGGAAGGTGAATGGCAGCTGGATAGATAAATGGATGCGTGAGTGGGTTGGTAGATGAATGAATGAATTATGGCTGGATAGATGAATGGATGATGGGCGAATGGCAAGGTGAATGGATGGATAGATGGAAAGGGGAATGGTAGATGGATAGATGAATGGATGGATGAATGAGTTGGCAGATGGATGGATGAATGGATGGATGGACAGATCAAAAAGCAAATGGTGGATAGGTGAATGGATGGGTGAGTGAGTTGGTGGAAGAATGGATGACAGACGATGGTTGTATGGATGGACAGATAAACAGGTGAATGGTGGACAGATGGATGAATAGATGGGTGAGTTGGTAGATGGATGGATGGGTGTATGGACAGATTAAAAGGTGTGATGGATGGATTGATAAATGGATGGGTGAGTGGGTCGGTGGATGAATGGATGGATGATGATGGAGAGGAGGCTGGGTGGGTAAACGGTAGATCCCCTCCTCACCAGGCTCCCAGTACAGGACGATATCCAGCAAGTATTTCTTGGCTCAGCGAGTGAGCGATAACAGCACAGAAACCCACATACTCGTGGCCACCCCTGGTCTGTTCAGGAACTTTCCCTCACACGGTCCTGGTGCCCCGTTCACGCTAGTGTTTGCATCTGTGTCTTAGATCCCCTGAGTGTCCTGTGGCGACCAAACAGCTCCTCTTGGGGCACAAATACCCAGGCCTGGCTTCTCCCCACAACTCTACTTTCACGGCGCACACAGCGGGGTGCCAACTCGCCACAAAACCGCACCTCTGGGGAGACCTCTCATGGCCCCATGCAAAGGGAATCGCAAAGCAGCAGCTTGCAGAATTCAACGCGTGGCCGGAGGCATCCAGGCGCCTCGCAGAGATGCTGACTGAAGCGCCAAGGAAATCCAGAAGACAGGAGACCGTGGAAAGTCTCTGCGTGAAGATTAAAATCGCCCCGTGATGAAACAGCCCTCATACATCAGAGTCAGAGTCGGAGGGAAAGAAGAAAATCCAGCGAGTAAATTGGAATTAGGTCAGAAGGACCGAGAAGACATCAAGTGAAAATGCGGGTCCGCAGAAGAAAATGGAAAGAGTGGTGAACTGGGGCGGGGGATGCGGGGAATAGAGAGGAGGAGGCTGGGAGGGGCTGTAGGGAAAATCACAGTGAAAACGCCAGTTGGGGAGAGGGGGTGACTGGGGCCGTTCCCTAGGAGACCGGCCGAAGCTCTCCAGCCTTCCTGCTAGGCGTCATCACCGGCCCACGTGAATGAAAGAAGGGGCCAGGACACAGGCGGGGCTTGCTCTCAGGGTGGCTAACATGGTCTCCCAAAGGCCCTTGGCCCCCAGACATGACCACTGCGCCACCCTGTCTGACTCTGGGATCCTCGTCTTGACGCTGCCTGGACGGCAACGCTTGCTACCTGCCCCGTGTCCAGCAGAGGACCCGTGTGCTGATCTTCACGTTGGCCTGGTCCTGGGCATTCTGCACGGTGGACCCGGGACAGCCAGATGAGAAGACACCCCTTCTTCAATCCAGGGGTACCCCAGGATTCCACACCTTCTTCCCCTTGACCACATGGGGCCGCTGATCTAAAATACCATGTCCATCCCTCCACGAGGACAAGCTGTAGGTTTCGCCTCCGCTGGGACCCAGGGCCGGGCTCAGCCGAATCCTCCAACCACTTGAATTAATGCTATACAGATGCCCAGGGTGATGGTCCAACCTCATCAGGCCATGGCAGAGCCCCGCGGGTCCCCTCTGACTCGGGACTCCTTCTCCCTCCACCACCTCACACTGCTCCACGCGTGGGATCTAAAACACAACACGGAATCCCCTGGGAGTTGGCTCCCTGGACAAGCCTGGCCCCAGATGGGCAGATGAGCTAGTCGTTAACACAGGTTGACTTGAGCCTAGGAAATCACGCCCTTCCCCCAGCACCTCCACATGACACCCTGTGGGTCAGAGCCCCTGAGGATGCAGTGCCTTAGGGGCCACCGCGCGCTAATCCAATGTGTCTGGCGTCTTTACCGAAAGTGAAATCTGAACCAGGAGAGAAGCCAGGAGAATGCACTGGACACAAAGGTCAGGTCTGGCAATGTTCATGTCCAGGGGCCAGTGAAGGTGGCAGGAAGGAAGTCCCTCCTTCAGCTGCCACTGAGCACTCAGACTGGGACTTCCAGCCTCTAGAACCATCCATGAACTATGCCTCAAGGTGCCCACTCCAAGGACTTCAGAAAGCAGACCAGACAAACTAACAGGATCCGGTCAAGCCCCGAGCCACGTCGACCTCCCCCAGCAATGACGACCCCAGTCTTCTCTCGGGCATCTATGCCAGGACCAAGCTCTGCACCGATGCCACCCTGAGGTGAGATCCTGCAGTCCATGCTGCAGCCTGAAGCGAGGTTGGGGTCACTGGGCAGCTGCAATTGCAGCCCCCTTATCCCTTCCCGTACCTCTGAAACCTTGGCTGTCCAGAGCTGCTCCCAGCCATGCAGAGAGTGCAGGGTGGGCGGGGTGGGCACAAAGCAATCCCAGGCACAGGATCCAGAGAGGCGCCGTTGGCTCACTAGAGGGCAGAACTGGGACTGTGTACCGGGGTCTCAGTCTGAATCATCCATCCACGTTACCTCTGGCGTGGAGAGAGGCGGCTGCCTCCCAGACCTCGGGCAGAACTGCTGACTCCAGAAAGCTCGCCCACTTCCTGCGCAGACTGCTTAGGCAGCACACTGTGGCAATTACCCTTGACACGCGTGGGGGGGCCTCGCTCACCCCACTTTTGCCTCTGCCGGAAGGACCTGCCGGCTTGGAGTAGGGCTTCTCTTCTGGCCAAGACCCCGTTCCCCGAGAGTGCAGTGTCCCGTCTCTAGAAGGGCCTGGGGGTTCTAGAAGGCACCAGGCAGAGGCTTGGACTGGTCTTGCAGAAGCTACTCCTCAGCCGGAGGGAGCCGTGCGGCCGCCATGGGTGGGAGCCCTAAGCCTCCTTTCCAGGACAGCCGCAGGGGTCAGAACAGAGGAGCAAGGTCACCTCTGGGGGCGATGCTTCCTGATAGTCAACAGGAGTGAGTGGCGAGAGGTCAGGAGATGGGAACGCGCTGAACATGGAGGCAGGACTCACCACACAGCCCACGTGACGCGCTCCAGCAGGTCTCACGCCCCCCAAACCCCGCCGCTAGATCAGGAGGTGACAGCAACACAAGACGACCTCAGGGTGCCCTTTGCATCAGCAGACACTGCCCGGGGGTCTCGTGAGCATCGGGCTCCTCACTAGACTGAGAGGCTAGCAGGGGTCACCCGGCATGCTTCCATTCTCCCCGAGTGACATTCTTCCAACGTGAGTAATGACACCCACACCCAGCTCTTGGGGGTGGGGAAGACCAGCACTTGTTGTGTGCTGGACCCCAGCTTCACATGTCTGATTTGGGTTCATTCTCAAAGCCCATTTTACAAATGAGGAAGATGACAAACTGAAAAGATAAGAAGTTGGGGCCCGAGTGGAGAGATGGCAGGGGGCCCTTTTCCCCCCTGATAAGCCCCTGCCTTGCAAGCACAAGGACCTGAGTGCGGATCCCAGACCCCGTGTAAACTGCTGGACAGCAATGGCGGCAGCCTGTACTTCCAGGCCTGGAAGGAGGAGCCTGGGAAACCCCAGAGCAAAGCAAAAAGGAGGCAGATTAATCCAGGATGGTTCCCAAAGTCAGCCTTGGGCCTCCATAGGCACGCACATTCAAGTACCCTCTACTAGAGCGGGGGGGGAGAGAGAGAGAGAGAGAGAGAGAGAGAGAGAGAGAGAATTTGGAATTTGGACAGATAGTAAGTTGTATAAGTGTGTGTGATAATCAGCTTATAGAGGGAAAGTTGGTTCTGTCTACCAGGAGACTCAGTCCCTGGGGACTCGGCCCTGACGCGTTGGGCTGAGATGATATAATGGCCACGGCAGAGCTGAATGGCAAAGAGCCATTCACCTCACAGAGGCCAGGAAGACGAGAGAGGAAGGAGGGATCCAAAACCCTCTTTAAGAAATCCTCGCCCAGACCTAACTTCCTGCCACTGAGCCCCTCTCGTAAAAGTTCTGCAGCCTCCAAATACTGCCGGCGTACGCAGACAAAATAACACAAAGGCCTTGGGGGAACCCCCCACCCACCCAAGGCACAGCGGCCAAGCTCTCAAAGAGAAGCGCTTGGGACATGCTGGTGTCGGAAGCGGCAGCGGCAACCCGACCCTTGCTTTGGTTCAGGGGTCAGTGCCCAGGGTCCCTGGCAGGTCTCCTCCTCCTAGGCTCGGGACTATAGCCGAGGCCAGTCTTCAGAGGGGAGCAAGCCCGCGCCTGGCTGAACACGGTCTCCGTGAGCATTGCGTGCAGGCATTTGGGCTGATAAACCTGAAAAGTCTCTGGAAAGCATTTAATTAATGTGTTATTCCTAGGTAAGAATGTCTTGGTAATTGCTGTTCCAGCAACAGAGAAAGTAAAAATGCTTTTCTTGCAAATGCTGCAGGGACAGATAGAGCTCCACATGGCTGCTTCTCCCCGGCACCAGCTCTCCTCTCTCTCTCTCTCTCTCTCTCTCTCTCTCTCTCTCTCTCTCTCTCTCTCTCTCTTGCAACCTACTGACATCCATTAACATTCTTCTAGCTATAAAAAAAAAAAAAACAACTGCATCTTATTCTAGCGGTCTCCACAGGCAGGAAGCGAGCAGGAATCACAGAGCCTGAGTAATTTGCCCACAGTCATTGTGAGGGAAAATGGCAGAAATTGCCATGAGTCACGGGGTGCTGGGAAGGCAAGCGTTTAGTGATGATAATTCTGCGAGGATAATTTCATTAACGGAAGTGGAGGCCGGTGAGGATTGTACACGCACGGATCGATACCCCTGGACACGTGTCGGGGGCTTTGAGAAGGATACATGGAAACAGGTCCACGCGTGTTCTCCCGCAATGAATACCCAGGCGTTGCGTGGTAAAACGCCATTCGGGGGTGATTTGTGATAATTACTCGGGGAGGGGGGATCCTTTTCTGTGAAAGTGAATGGGAACAAGGGGTTTCAAGTCTGGATGTGAAACGCCTTCCATTCGATTTGGGGCCACAAAGAAGGATACTAAAGGCTTCGAAGCATCCAGAGACTGACGAGCTCTGGTCCGGCTCTGCAATTTAGCGTGTGAAAGAGACCAGCACAAATCCTCACGCCTAGGAGAGTAGGGGAGGCTACAGAGGGACAGCTGGGACTGTGGGAGGGTCCTCCGTCCACTCAGCTTTCGGCTCAGAGCCTGGTCAGGCAGGAGTCACTTCCTGCCCCCCATGAGCGCAAACAGCAGAGGAGAAGGGGGTGGAATTCCAGGATTTGACTCCTGCCCGCGCATTTACCTAGAAGTCTGATGGCTTCTCACACGTGTTTGCCCGGAGCCAGCCCCAGAGTCGGCCCCACTGAGAAGCAGATGGACAGACTCTTTGCCCCTGGGCTGGACAGACTTTCTATCTGGCGTTCAGCTTGAGGGTCAAAGTTCACACTGGCACATCTTCAGATGTGCAGCCGAGCTGCGTGACACGCGTGGCCTGGGTCCGTCCAGTGCCTGTCCATCATCCCTGGAGGACAGCTGGACCCAGTCCCCTCCACTCACGGGCCCCTCTCCGCTCTCCTGGCTCCTCTTTCCAGATGACCCCCACAGACAGACTCGTGTGCGCCGCCTTTCCTGTCTGGCTTCTCTCGCCCAGCAGTGTGTTCAGCCTGCATTCCATTCAGAGCTGAGTAATATTCCATTGTGCAAAATGACCACTTTTTGTTCATCCACCCAGCTTCCAGCTCTTTCACGTGTGTTCCCAGAAGCGGAATGGCTGGTTGTACGCAAGCAGGAAATGGGGCACTTATGTGTCCCTGCCCCCTCCCCCACCCCACCCCACCCCCCCTCCCCCCGCTGGCGACGTCTCGGTCACTGTCTCCCATCTTGGTTCTAGAATATTGGAAGTGCTCTCCTGGGGCAGGAGAGAAGATGGTGGAGGAAGAAGCATCAAGATTAACATGAAAAAAGCCAATGAGCAGCTGAGCCCGCTCAGTGCGGGAAGGTAATACAAGCCAGAGGACCTGGGTTAGAATCCTGGAACTCAGGGCTGGAGAGGTGGCTCAGGGGTTAAGCCTCTGCCTTGCAGGCGGAAGGTCCTGAGTTCATATCCTAGACCCCACATAGACTCTGGACGGAAGCGGCGGCGGCCTGTGTTTCTGGTCCTGGTAGGGCGAAGCCTGTGAATCCCGGGGCAGAGTAAACAATGAGGAGGTGGAGGCAGCCCATGGTGGTTCCCGAATTCGCCCGTGGTTCTACACACACACACACACACACACACACACACACACACTTGAATACATTTAAAAAAAATTATAAGAATCCTGGAACCCGTGGGCGGGGGGAGAGGAGAGTCAGCTGTGGCAAGTGATCCTCTGACCTCTGCTCCATCCCCCAGCACACATGTGCACTCCCGCACACACATGCAGTAAATAAATAAACTTAGAAAAGGAAGCCAGGAGCAGAAAGACTAGGAACCCACCCCCCCCAGCCTTGGACTAAGCAGAATATAGGAGAAAAGCCCGGATCCCTGGAGAAGGTGGGGCTATGTAAATGACCCAAGAAGTCGGGCACTAGGTGAATGCACTAGGAAGAGCCCAAGTTCAGGAGCTAGGGCCTGTGAGCGCCCTCTGTCTCCAGCCCACTGGCCCCTTCTGCCCTCAGACAATGTTTTGCCCTCGGCCTCACACAAGCCATCTCTACAGCTGGCGCCCAGATAGCCCGCCCCACACACTCCCATGGGCCCCGCACGAGCTACCGCTCTCTGGAGCCCGGCTTTCCCCGCGCCAGCCGGGGATGACTGGAAGCCCCGTGCCTGGTGCCAATCTGCGGGAGGCAGCCGGACCCACACTGAGCCCACCTCGCTGGGCGGGGCATCCTCTCACCAGCCTCCTTCAGCAGGTGAGGACAGAAAGGACACGGCCGGGCAGGAACCACACATGGCCGCGGGTCACGGAGTGACTGAGACGTGGTCACAGGCCAGGGTCTTCCAGGCCTTTCTGGGGCCCATCAGCTCCAGGGGGCAGCGCTGCATCCAAGTCTGGCAGCTCAGCCTCAAGCCCCGGACAGCCGCCCACTCATCCTGCCCGGTGTCCTGCTCCGTCCTGAAGTTCCCACAGCCTCTGTGCTCCCCCATCTCCCTGCACCCCATCTCTCTGAGCCCCCACCTTTATATACTGTCTCTCTGCATCCCAGTCTCCCTGCAATCTCATCTCTCCGCACCCTCATCTCTCTATGTCCCCATCTCTCTGCGTCCCCCCATCTCTCTGTGTCCCCCTTCTCTCTGCATCCCCCATCTCTCTGCATCCCCCCATCTCTACATCCCCCATCTCTCTGTGCCCCATCTCTCTGTGTCCCCATCTCTCTGTGCCCCCATCTCTCTGTGCCATCTCTCTGTGTCCCCCATCTCTCTGCATCCCCCGTCTCTCTGTGTCCCCCATCTCTCTGCAACCCCCATCTCTGTGTCCCACATCTCTCTGTAACCCCCATCTCTGTGTCCCCCATCTCTCTGTAACCCCTGTCTCTCTGCGTTCTGTCCTGGCTCTGGACCTCAGCTCTGACTTGGAAGGGTCGCTGACTGTGCACAAAGTGGACAGGGGACCTCCCCCTCCCCCGGGTGTCCTGTCTGCAGGATTGGGGTGCTTTCTCCACCCTGACCCAACATGAGGCAAGGGGCAGCCTTGTATCCACTCCTGACTGTATTCTCGGCTCGCCTCTCTCCTGGACAGTGCCGGGGGACAAGAATCATAAACCTTCTAAGAAGGAAGAAAATGAGATCTAATGAAAACCGATTAACAATTCACAAATTATCGTAAGGAAAAAAATCTTATTAAGTAAAAAGTGATGATCGCACGCTGATAGGAACAAAAGCCGCCGCGGCCGCTCCTCAGCGGTGCCACCGCGTCTGAGCTAATGGGCTCTGCCGCCCATCGTCATCCTCAGATGGTGACTAGTCACAGCTCCACCGCCACGTTTGTGAAGACAGTTCTATCGTCTGCAGGATAATTACCGTTCTGATCTCAGCAGCCCATGGGAGCAGACTGCTTCACAAGGACCTGGTTGGTTTCGGCACATCACGGAGGCGTGTCAGGCGCTGGAGCCCAGCCTTGGGGAGGACCACCAGGGGGGCGGACTCTGTCACGGAAGCCCCCTGTTCCTTCCCCGCTCAGGCCTGTCCTGAGAGCCTGGGGTCCCTCTGTATGCTTCCTGCTCTTAGGAATGTGGAGAGAGAGGGAAAGAAAGAGACAAGGGGGAGGGAGGGAGGGAGAGAGGGAGGGAGGGAGGGAGGGAGGGAGGGAGGGAAAGAGGGAGGGAGGGAGGGAAAGACAAAGGGGAAGGTGGAAGTAAAAAATGAGGAAAAGAAAAAGACAGACAAGGAGCAAAGAGGGAGAGAGTAAAAGTAGTAAGGAGAGGAGATGGAGAGAGAGAGAAAGAAAGTGGAGGAGATGAAGAGAGACCAAGAAAGGGAGAAGTAGAGAGGGGGAAGGGAGAAGGGAGAAAGGAAGTGAGAGGAAGAAAAAGGAGAGAAGAAACAAGAGAGAAAGACCAGGAGACAGAGAAATAGATAGGAGAGAGAGAGAGAGAGAGAAGAAGATTCAGGGACGCCCAAGACAAGCTTGCGGCCCTCGCCCTGTGCATGGAAGGATAGGCGACCAGCACTTGGCACAAGCAAGGAGTCTGGCGGGAGCAGATGTCAGAGCACAGAGAAGCAGAGGAGCCTGCGGCCAGAGGGGACGGAACGGCTGAGCTGGGGCTTGATCCAAACACGCTTGGTCCAAGGTGACTCAGCTGCAGACGTGGCTGCCGTGGCTGTGGGGTCCCCTCCAGCAGCAGGTAGGGGTTCTGACCATCACAAACTCCCTGCCGTGTGCTACCGATAGCAAGTGACCACAGGGGGAAGGTTCTTGGGGGCCTCCTCGGAGGGCAGCGCCCGCACGCCTGACTCCAGAAGGCATCGAGGAACTTGACCTAAGCCCTGCAGGGCCCTGGCTGTGCGGAGGCCAAGCTTCACCCCACGTGTGATGCCTGGTCCCGTGTGCGACGCCCCCTCCTGGTTTGATGCTCCCTCCCACGTGACGCCCTCCACAGTCCCTAGTGTGAGCTCAGCGTCTGAGATGGTGTCCAGCAAACGCACAGTGCATGCGTTAGCTAATCAGTTTCCGGATCCTCTGGCGTGTGTTTGGCTCTCACGTTGGGCCTGGGGTGGCGCCTCATGCCACGAGCATGAGGTAGAGCGAACTGCCGGTGGCCAGAATGAGGAACAGACAAGGAAGAACCATGGCCCACGATGCCCGTGGGGGATTGCAGACCTCACGATCCACTAAACTAGGGGCCTCTGGGGACGTCGGGACTCCCCACTCTGCCACGTAGAGCTTTGGATGCGCGAGCAAGCGGCACCAGGGACTTCGCGTGCCCAAGTGAAGCAGCGAGGCACACCCCTCTGCTCCCCCCCACATCCCACTCCCTGTACCCCTTCCAAACGCTCCCCCTAGCGCTTCCCTCTCCCCCTCTAGTACTCCCCCAGCTCCCTCCCACCATGCGTTACCTGCCTCATTGTTAGCTTTCAGCTTGTAATACAGCCTTGCAGGGGAATCGATGGACGTATTAGGACAAGCAACGTGCTTCCCTCAGTTACCGAGCAATTTTTTCATTCAGAGTTTTACCATTTAAAACGAAACTCTTTAACGGCATCCAGGGGCCCCCTCGCTCTATTCCCCTCTCCTCCCTCCATCAGTCACGCTGTCGCTGTCTCCTTGCCCTCTGGGGGCGTCCTGGAAGCACCTCCTGACCTTCAAGCAGTCCAACACCAGTGCGACACGTCCCCTCCTAGGAAGCAGAAGAGACCCTTCCACTCGGACCTGCCTGCGGTTGACAGCAACATGTCCCCTGCGGTCAGAGATCGTTAATGCAGAACCAGGACCAGACATGTTTTTAAACAGACCAAGGAGGAGCAGGGAATTCCCCACAGCCTGCGCCCAGGAAAGAGGACACGTCGATTTGAAGATCAGCCCTTCCCGCCTCCGCCTTCAGCCTCCGCCAGTGACAGGCTGCCGTCCATCTGAGTTTGCCCAACTGTCCATGGACATGAAGCCCACCACCCTGCCTGTACCGGCCTGGGTCCCGAGGGCAGCCCGGCTGCAGCCCGAGCATCCGCCATCTTAGCTGACTCCGGCCCTGGTGCTCTGACTGTGCCACGTGTGCCTAGTTTAGATGATAGAAGGTCGGGTGGGTCTGAGAATCCAGAAACCTCAACACCAGATGGCATTCTCTGTCACCAGAGAGGAGGGATCTTTCTTCCAGGGAGTTGGGTCTGGGGTGCCACCAGGCTTACAAAGGGGGAGTCTGGAAGTGAACCCTGATCACTCTCTGGCTCCCCCTGCTGTCGGCTCTGGAAGACGGACCCTGCCTGTTTGGCTAACAGGCAGCCCACACTCCCAAAGCTGGGTCCGCCAGACCTTACCGCGGCTGCTTCTGCTCTGCACTGGACGCTCCCTGCCCACTGCCCAGGCCAGCCTGTCTACCGTCAGCAGAGAGCGAGCTACATCCTGGAAACTACCCCATGGCATGGGACAAGGCCACAGATGTAGGAGCAGCAGGGTTTGAAGGAGAGGGTTCCTTCTGGAGAACCAGACCATGCCCTGCTCTAAGGAAGCCTTCCCTCCTCACCTCCCCCCACCATCAAAGTTTGGCCCGGTCAGCCAAGGGTCCTGCCAGAGCCACAGTGGACAGGTGACTTTGGCCAGCATCACAGACAGCAGCGGGGTGCAAGCACATGACACACGCACAGCACAGGACAAATGCCCACTGGTGAGCAAGCTCCCACATTGGCCCCACAATGCTAAGGACAAAAGTGAAAGGGAAGTCTATATCTCTGAAGTCCCTTACACATGCGCTTGGGTTTAGCCTGAGGCTGCTTCCTGACTGCCCCCGCTGGTCTCTATCCTTAAACAAAATACATCACCTACGGAGACCCACCAGCGTCCTGGCTTAGCTACCTGGCTTAGCACAGTGCACCCTCTTCCTCACTCTTGTGATCACTGGGCTAGGGAACCACAGCTCCCCACCACCCAAGAGAAGAAGGTGGGGCTGTGGAGATGGTCAGTAAGAGCACTTGCTGCACAGCATAAAGACCTGAAGTCAGGTCCCAGTCCTAGGCGTGGTCACACGTGCACCTCTAACTCCAGGACGGGGTGTCTGGTAGAGACAGGCACAGACAAGAAAATCAGTGTGGGTGGGGATGGGCAGATAGCAGGATCACTGGGGCTCCAGGGTCATGAGAGACCCCGTCTCAAAGGAGTAAGGCAGAGAGCAATAGCACAGGACACCTCACATCCTCCTCTGGCCCTAACATGCAAACAGACACATGTACACATACACACACACACACACACACACACACACACACACACATGAGAAAAGAATAGCTCTCCTTGGCAGATGTCCCACATTGGTTCTGATATCTCTAACATCTTCATTTCTAAGTGGTAAACCAGGTTTCAACTCCACAGCACAAAATGCCCATCTTGGGCCTCTTGCAGGGTTCCTGCTACACACTGCCTGAATTCAGCCATCCTCTGAAGCCTTGGAGGAGGAATCCAGGACCTCCTCCTTCTTTAGTCTTTGATGTCTCCAACACCAGAACCAAATGGATGACTTTGCCAAGTTCTACCATAACCTCCAAATAGAGATTGCCTCCCACCTTGAATCACAGCTGGTTCAGCTTCTCTGTGCTAACGATGGGCAGAATCTTTCCTGGCTCTTTGCCTTACAGAAGCAGAACATTCCCTTGGAACTCTGCCATTCAGCTCTTCCCTTTCAAAAGAATTTACCTTCTTATAGGTGGGAGCCTTCCCTGAGCACTTTGTCTATTATCCAAATTGAAAGTAGACTTTGATTCACTAATGGAGCCTATCTCTTTAACAATAGCTGCTATTTTGCTCTTTGCATTCTCTTTAAACATTTTTCATCAAACTTTAGTTCTTATCTTCTGTCTGATTCCTAACTCTTTTTCCTCATAAGTCTGAACAGGAGTACTATAAAATAGCCGTGCCACACTGTCAAGACAATATTGCCTTGAAACTTCTGCCAAACACTCAAATTTAACACAAGGCAGGCTCACAGGATAAGGGAAAAACTTAAAAGTCTCTGTCAATGCATCACTCCATTTGTCCTTCAATCAGTTCCCAACACAGTCTCTGTTTCCCTCTGGACCATCACAAGCTGGGATTCCACTGTCTGCATCTCTAACATCATTAGTTGCTTCCAAGCTCTCCCTAGAATGGTCCTTTCAACCCCATCTCCAAGACTCGAAGGTTTTCCCAGCACAAGGTTCCAAAGTTCTCCATATTTCTTCCAACAAACAATTCCAAAGGGCATATCAACTTCATCGTGGCAACGGCCATACGTCTCTCCTCAGAGCCAACTTCTCCCAGCTTCACTCTCTGGTGCTTGATCCCTTTAGTCTTACAAGCAACATCTCCAATTCTCCGACCCCAATTCCTGTAGCAATTACTCTTCTCTGTTACTGTGAGACACCATTCAAAGGCAAGCAACTGAAGTGAGAAAAGGAAGATTTATTGAGTTTATGGTTCCAGAGGGGAGATGCAGTCCATTATAGCAGAAAGGGCGTGGCTGGTGGCAGAAGCTGGAGGCAGCTTAAGTCACATCCATCAAAGAGGCTCTGAGCTGCAAACTGCCTACTGCAAACTATGAGAATAGACTTCTCCTGGAAGCAGGGTGGGCCTAACCGACCTCCAAACCCATTCAGTGTAACTCTTCTTCCATCAAGATTCTACTTTCTAAAGGTGCCATGATCTTCCCAAACAACTAAAGATTCAAACATATATGTCTGTGAGGAACAACTCATATTTCAAATCATGACAGATATGTATGAGAGTGTGTGTGCGCGCGTGTGCCTGTGCCTTCATATTCATGTGTACATTTATGTGTATTGTATGCATGTGTATATTTGTGGGTATGAGGGCATTTGTGTGTGCATTGTATATTTGTGGGCTTATTTGTATGCATGTGTATTTGTGTATATGTGTGTGGTTGTATGTATATTTGTGTGCACACATGTGCATGTATATTCTTGTGTGCATATGTGCATTTGAGTGTTTATTTGTGGTATGTGTACTTGTGTCCACATATGTATAATTGTATATACATATTTGTATGCATGAGTATTTTTGCACATGTGTGCACTTTTGGGTATATTTCTCCATTGTGCATTTCCCTGTGCATGGGCATGTCAGTGTGGTTGTGTGTTTTGTGGCAAAGGAGGTCTCGTGGCACCTTCTGGGCTGGATCACCCCCCCCCAGACAAACGCCCCCCCCACCCAGGCCACAAGCCCAGCACATCCTGCTGTAAGGGACATTGAGAAGGACAGCAGGAGGTACCCTCATCCCCTCCACAGCAACTCCCACAGCTGCTCAGTACTCCAGGTGCCCTCCCCTCCTGTCCCCGTAAACCATGTTGAGTTGATCGTCTGCTCACTTTTAAACAAGGTTTATTGGACACCTCCTTGTTGGGAAAACAGGGCTCTTTAACAGCCGTGCTTATAAAAACGGCTTTTGCTTCCCTGCTGGAGGGAATAAAATTCCATTTTCCTGCTGCTGAATCCTTGACCACACTGTCCTCGGTCAGCTCCAGTGCAGGGCAGCTAATGCCCCTGATCTGTCAACAGAGCACAGGCGTCCTCAGAGCATTCCAGAATTCCTGATTGCATAGGACTAGCATGATTTTTAAAAAGAGGGTTTAAAAAAAAAAGACCACCTATGAGTACATTCCTACCCCAGAGCAAGGGAAGGAAGCCTCCAGGAGGAATTTGGAATCGTTGGCAGGAAGAGAACTTCTGGAACATTCCAGTGGTCCTCCAGCTGAATTGCCCAAGGCTGTGTGAATTCCTGCATCACCGGCTAGACGTTCACCCCATCATAAGGCTGGGAGGTGGGCACAAGAATTTTAAGAAAAGCCGAATACTCCATACCACCCGGACAAGGAATTTAAAAAGCGTATTGATCATGTGGTCCCACAGCGACTGGACTAATTCTCTGAGAGGGAGAAAAGCGGGATCTGAAGGTGGAGTGGAGCTCATCCAGTGCTTGGATTTGTGGGCAGGGGAAGGACAGAGGGGGGTGTTATCCCCTGTCCCCATGAGGTAAGTGAGCAAGCATAGGACTTGCAAGGGCCTTGCTAGTTATTGGGGGGGGGGGTGACCAGCAAGCAGAGCTTTTGCTCTGAATATGGGGTTTGAAGGAAGAGGAACCTCTCAGTAGGAAGGTGGGCATAGGACCCCCTTCACGGGCAGAGGGCAGTGGAGTCAGGTAGCTACTTGGAAGTTGAATATATAACTTCCTTCCTCTCTACCCTAACTCTGCCTCTTCCAGGCCATCTTTCCTGAAGGTTCAAACTGTTTTCAATCCTGCATAAGACCACTTACCACCGCCTTCTCTCTGGGCCTAAGAAGCTTCTTAAAGATGCTCCAGGGTGAGTCACTACGGTGGGAAGCGGACTCTCCAGTAGCTGCTCCCCAGACCTGCTTGGCTTTCCTGTGGACTGAAGCGCCCAGGCCTCTCACGCGTCCGCTGAAGCGCTCAGGCCTCTCACGCGTCCATTAAAGCACCCAGTCTTCTCACCTGTCCTCTAGCACTTGTGAGCAACCGGGGGGCAGGACATTTGCCGGCAGCTATGTTGGACCTGCCCAGCTTCTCTCCGAGGTAAACCTTTGTGGTGATGGTGCTCAGGGGACAGGTTTGCAGCACGAAACCCACCCTGTCCAGTGGCTTAGGTGTGTGTCTGTCCTGTCCTTTAACCCGCCCGTGTTCTGCAGTACCTGTCTCCAGACAGATTCGACCCTGTAGTAGCCATTAGCAATTTCCAGGCTGGGAACTGGCAGAGACTTCGGGGAGCAAGGAGTAAAACTTGAACACAGAGCAGGTGACAAGATATCCCAGATAGAGGAGGAAGGTGAGGAAGGAAGAGGAATGAGGAGGAAGAGGAGGAAGAGCCCCAGGCCAAGGGACATTGCTTCTACATACCCGATATCAGAATCCATGTCACAGCTCTTGCTCCGGGGGAGGAACCCAGCGAAACCCAGTGTGACCCCTAAAAGGCATAATGACCCCCAAGAAAAGAGAGTCCTGGGGAGCAGGGGAGGGTCCCAAACTGAGTAGGTTACATAACAGGGAAGGTTGGTATTCTGCGGGGGTGGGCATTGTGGTGAGACTTAAAGAAGCCCCCACTTGAACGACTGGGAGACCACCCAAGCCAGAGGAGATAGGAGGAGCCCAGGGGTGCCGGGGACGGGCCCCAGCTCAGGTCCAGACTCGCCATCCTTGACCTCATGGTTACCCCCAGGGAGCCTGCAGAAGGATGGACACGTGATGGAAATTAGCTCCAGGGGGACCAGCCCCAGAGGACCCAGATGCAAATGGAGATACTCTGGAGCATCTGTGGTGACGGGTCAGAGAGGAGGAAGGGAAGGAGGGAGAGAAGGGAAGGAGGGAGAGAAGGGAGAGGGAGAGAGAGGGAAGGGAAGGAGGGAGAGAAGGGAGAGGGAGAGAGAGGGGAAGGAGGGAGAGAGAGGGGAAGGGAAGGAGGGAGAGAAGGGAGAGGAAGAGAGAGGGAAAGAGAAGGAGAAGAAAGAAAAAGGAAGAGAGAAGGAAGAAGAGGAAGAAGACAAGAGGAGGAAGAGAAAAAGAGGTAGAGTAAGGGGAGGAGGAGGAAGAGATGAGGAAGAGGGAAAGAGAGGCGGGGGGAAAGCTCCAGACCCAGGAACATCACTCTGCACGCCGGATGCTCAGAATCCATTTCACAGCTCTTGCTCCGGGGGAGTCACAGCAAATCCCCAACGAAGGATCTAGGAACACAAATCCATCCAACCGAGGACAAAAATCCTGCCAGCCAGAGGCCTGGCTCAGACGCCGACTCCTCCCCAAGCAAAGCAGGCACCAAAGGGGAGTTGCTGGAAGCTCCAGCCTCCTGCTGCAAGGAAAAATTACTCTCTCCCTTCTGCCGTATACACCTCGCTTGTAATCAACATTAAATCCCAAAAATGAGACCAGGGCTGGAAGGAAGGCAGATGCCGACACGGCCCGCTGGAGCTAGCCAGCTCTGCCCACAGTGTGTCCTGATCGAGCCTTCCACTCGGTCCTTCATCCCGAAAGGAGTCCACCTGCTTCTGAACACCTCTGCCTGCAGTGGAAGTTTCCCACTCTAGGAGGAGAAACGGCCAGAGCATGCAGGTCAAGGCTCCTGCACCCGCAGTGTTCCCACTGCAAACGGATCACCCCGATAGCCCTGGCCCTTCCACAGCACAGCCCACTCTCTCACCTGCAGGACCCTCACACCGTTAGCATAGTGGCCCATCCCAGGGCCAGCAGCCACCCAACCTCTGAACCAGGAGGTTTCTCATCTGTCTGCCTAGTGCCCAGCATAGACGGAGACAGCATAGCCTCCATGCATGCTCCCTGCTGAGTGCTCCCTGCTGAGTGCTCTCGGCTGAGTGCTCCCTGCTGAGTGCTCCCTGCTGAGTGCTCCCTGCTGAGTGCTCCCTGCTGAGTGCTCCTTGCCGAGTGCTCCCTGCTGAGTGCTCCCTGCCGAGTGCTCCTTTCCTCAGAGTGCTCTGCCCCACTTTCTTGCTGCTCCCTCCTGCATGTTGCTGCTCCCTCCCTAAAGAATGCTCTTCTCTGCTCAGTGTTCCTCTCTGTGCGTGCTCCCTGATGCTATCTGAGTGCTCCCTCCCGATCGCCCAGTGCCTGAGCATCCATCTCCCAGTGCCCTGTGGTTGGTGATCTCACCCCCAAGGTCTTCGCCAACAGCTCTCAGCACTGCAGGCCTGCCTGGAAGAAAAACCTCGTCTACTCTAGGGTTCCCCGAACAGTGCTTCTCCAGACATGTGTGCACCCCACATCCAGAACTGCGACGCCTTGGAGACAGGGTCTGCATACATGCAGAACTGCGACCTCCTTGGAGACAGGGTCTGCATACATCCAGAACTGCGACCTCCTTGGAGACAGGGTCTGCATCCATGCAGAACTGCGACCTCCTTGGAGACAGGGTCTGCATACATCCAGAACTGCGACCTCCTTGGAGACAGGGTCTGCATACATGCAGAACTGCGACCTCCTTGGAGACAGGGTCTGCATACATGCAGAACTGTGACCTCCGTGGAGACAGGGTCTGCATACATGCAGAACTGTGACCTCCGTGGAGACAGGGTCTGCATACATGCAGAACTGCGACCTCCTTGGAGACAGGGTCTGCACACATCCAGAACTGCGACGCCTTGGAGACAGGGTCTGCACACATGCAGAACTGCGACCTCCTTGGAGACAGGGTCTGCATACATGCAGAACTGCGACCTCCTTGGAGACAGGGTCTGCATACATGCAGAACTGCGACCTCCTTGGAGACAGGGTCTGCATACATGCAGAACTGCGACCTCCTTGGAGACAGGGTCTGCATACATCCAGAACTGCGACCTCCTTGGAGACAGGGTCTGCATCCATGCAGAACTGTGACCTCCTTGGAGACAGGGTCTGCATACATCCAGAACTGCGACCTCCTTGGAGACAGGGTCTGCATACATGCAGAACTGTGACCTCCGTGGAGACAGGGTCTGCACACATCCAGAACTGCGACCTCCATGGAGACAGGGTCTGCATACACGTGAGCATGCTAAGGCTCCTGAGGCTCCTTCCGTGTTACACAAATGAACTCTGTGTCCAGTGCTGTCCACCCTTACCAAGAAGAGGGAGTGGAGCCAGAGCGGTGGCTCAGGGGTTAAGACTGCCTCACAAGCAGATGGTCCTGAGTTCTGATCCCAGGTCCCACATAAAAACACCAGGCAGAAACGGTGTTGGCCTACACGTCTGGCCCTGGTGGGCGGAGCCAGAGAAATCCCGGAGCAAAGCAAGAAGGAGGTAGAAGCATCCAGAATGATTCCTGAAGTCACCCTTGGTCCTCTGTACAGATACACAGTGTCCTTTCGTAAAAACAGAAAGGAGTGGGGATGTGCCTAGCAGACATGGGGAGGCACAGCAAGGCAGAGAGTAGATGGAGCCAGGAGGATATGGAGCCTGCCCGCTGTCCCCACGGGCTGGCAGCCGCAGAAGGGTCCTCTCTTAGGGCTGCGAGGGGGCACAGCCCAGCACACCTAATGGGCTCTGGCTTGGCGCCCTGGAAGAGTAGGTTTCTGTTGTCTGAATCCCCCCAGCCTCCGGGAGCTCAGCTCTCTCGAGGCTGCTCTGCACAGGGAGGAGCCCGCCCCAGACGGAGCGGGGACATGTCTCCTGCTGGCCACAGCCTGCTTCTCAGCCTAATGCTCTTGGGGCTAGACGGCCAGGCTGGGTCCTGGCACCTTGTGGGCAGCCAGTGAATTTTGGCTACCTCACAGGATGGTGGAGCTAGCTGCACCTGTGAAGAGACATGGGGCGTGGGCACAGGAAGCCGCGCGACGGGTCTTACCTCCACCCCAGCCCAGCAGTGTGGTAGCTCTGAGGCTAACAGTCCCCATACTGGCAGAGTCCACCACACGCCTAGCAAGCTGCCCCGTGGCCTGAAGTGTGGGGCGAGCCAAGTGTAGCGCTTGAGGGGCGGGCTGCAAGGAGCCCGTTGCGAAAATGTCCTTTTCCGTTCTTTCCCATTTGAAAACTACATTGAAATGTATTTGCATGTAAGGCGGCATTGGCCTGTGCAGCTCGCAACTGGAGGCAGAAACAGGGAGGGCGTGTTCGAGGCATCGGCTGCAGAGCGGGACGCGCTCACAAAGGAAAAGGAACAAGCAGGCGCAGGATGGAGTTTGGAGGGGGAGCTTGTTGCACGCACAAGGCCCTGGGTTTGATCCCCAACACTGCGAAAGCAGTGTTTACATATTGCCCAGTGCGTGTTACCCGCCTTGAGGATATGCAGATGTGTTCATACTCACTCACACTCACAGTGAGCTCAACCTAGGTGTGTCACAGAAGTCCTGCCCATAAAGATGCCTATGTGGGTGCAGGGTGCCACGCGGAGGGATGCTCATGCCGAAGGAAAAAGTACACTGAGGCCAGGGGAGGGTTTTAACAAGGAGCGTTGCTTCAGACTCTTCGACTCAGTAATCCTTGGCCCTGCGTGCTTAGCCTCGGGGGCAACGAGATGGCTTGCCAGGCGCTGATCTGAGTTTGATCCCTGGGATCCACCAAAAGCTGGATGTGGTGGGTGGCATCTGTTATTCCAAGACTCCCACAGCAGAAGGACGGTAGAAACAGCAGCCGTGCCCAGCAACCAGTGCGCACCTGGCCTGCGACGCACAGGGCGGCGGAAACAAGAGAGTCGCTTCCTCAACAAGGGAGGGGGCAGCCACTCCTGAAAGTGGCTCTCTGACCTCCAGAGAGAGTGAACCCGCATCTGGGGCCGGGCACCCCTCTGCACAGCACGCTGAACCCAGGGAGGGGAGACACCCCCTGCCTGGTGGTCTTGAGCAGGGCAGGAGCTTTCCCCGCGGTGGCTGGAACCGATGTCGGTTCTTCTTGGCCTCCGACTGGGCAGCTTCTGATCTGCACCCAAGGCCGTCCGGTTCTCCCGCCTCCAGCCTGCCGACCACACACAGCGGGGCTTCTCGGCGTCTGTAATCCCACCAGCCAGTGTTTTCCACTCAGCGTCCTTCCTTCACACACCTCCTGCTGGTCTGTCTCCTGGAGACCCCGCCTAGGACGGCACGTGGTGCACACACCACGGATGCAGACTTGCTCAGTGTCTTAGCCTCTTTCATTATCGTGGTGATAAAACACCCTAACCAAAGCAGTGTAAGGGAGGAAAGGGTTTATTCTGGCTCACAGTTCAAGTACTATTCATCCTGTCGGGGGATTCAGCAGCAGGAGCCTGAGGCTGTGGTCACGTGACGCCCACGGTTGGGAAGCAGAGAGGGATGGACATGCGCCAAGGCTCAGCTCATGTGGTCCTTTCTGTTCAGTCCCGACCCCTACCACACCCAGGGAAATCCTTCCGCTCACACCAGGCAGATCTTCCCCGCTCGGTTAACCCGACCAACATGCCCAGACGCCAATCTAACCTGGACAATCTGGGATTCTCTGGAGGATTATCTCTTAGGTGATTCTAGGTCCTGTGGAGTCCAAGACTACACTCAGAATCACCCACCATGTCATAGTTAGATGCAGACGTCAACCTGATGGTTGAAGGTTCAAGTTCTGAGCACACCTGTAGAGAATTAGTAGTTGATTTAAGCCCGGAGCAAGTCTGTGGGAGATTGTCTAGTGGGTGGGGAAGCCCCGGCCCATGATGGGCGGGACTAGTCCCCGGCAGGTGGATAAAATGGAGGAGAGAGCTGGCGTCCCCGTGTGCACTTGGCCAGACGTGCTGGTCTAGCAAGGGAGGATCATCCCTCTCTCAGCCATTACGAGGATATGATGCAGTCAGTTCGTCGGCCCTTGGTGCTGGTGTGAGCTGGGCAAGGAACTGTGGCCAGACTGTCACAAGAGAGAACACACCCCTTGTTCCCTCGAGCTGTTTTGTCACGAGCTGCTTTATCGGCAACCACGCACAGTAGCTGCAGCGCACTGTCAACAGCGTTGGGAACACGTCACATCCGAGGGCTTCTCCTAGGTATAGGTCAGTCATGACTGCACCCCGGCTGGGCTGAGAAGCACCAAGGAGACAGGTGAAGTCCACGCTGGGTGTGCCCGCGTGTGTCGAGAACCGCTCTTCTTCTTGGAAGCCGGGTCCTATATCCATGAGCTGGAAAGTCTGAGTCGAGCTTGACTCTACAAGGGGGAGACTAGGCCACTCTGACTCCCCCCGTCAAACACAGCGTTGACTGGGCAATGCCCAGGAAAGAGAAACACTCAGGGCACTCGGGCGTGCACTGCAAAGCCCTCCAGAGCCCCATTCATACAGCTGCATCTTCTACTAGGTGACTTGTGGGTAAAAACAAGTCTAAGCATGAGTCTCGGGGAAGCGTGCTTGTGTCATGGCCTCTCGGACCTCCAACTGTGTGTGGCCCACATGTGACGATGCTTCCAGCAAGTTCAAACTTTCCTTGAATGTGGGCCACACCATCCCAAAGGTGAGGGGAGTCCAGGTTGAAACAAAGAGGGGGAAAGAGTAAGAAGTCGGCTAGCGTAGATATTTACTCTGCTTCCTGGCTGCCAGGTGAGCCCCTCTGCTCCCCCACACACATGACGTGCCTACAGCAGACCCCGACCTTGAACCAGCCAGCTGGACTTGAACTCTGAGCCCCCTACCACACAAGAGCCTTCCTACTGGGAGTCGCCAGACCTTTGCTCCAGCCCAGCACCACATTGGGGTGTCTTGGCACCATCGCCAAGTTAATGGTTGATCCTAATCACTCACTTGACTGGACTTGGATCATCTCTAACTCACTTCTCGGAGCATGGGGAGGGGTCATCTAAATTATGGTAGTTGATGTGAACCATGTCACCCAGTCCTGGGCCAGTATTTAGCGTTCTCTCTCTCTCTCTTTCTCTCTCTCTCTCTCTCTCTCTCTTCTCTCTCTCTCTCTCTCTCTCTCTCTCTCTCTCTCTCTCTCTCTCTCTCTCTCTCTCTCTCTCTCTCTCTCTCTCTCTCTCTCTCTCTCTCTCTCTTCTGCCTACAGATGCAGCGTGGCCAGTGGTCTGCTGAAATGCTGCCCACCTTCCCCTGACTGCTGCCAAGTGGCCCCCACCAGGACTCAGTGACCTTGAACTTGAAGCCAGAATCAACCCCTCCATTAAATTGCTTCCAGCCAGGTATTTTGTCATAGCAACAGAAAGGTGATTAATACAACTCGGTGCTCCCTGGAGAAGAGGCGCGGGACACATGGCCGGCCAGGGACACGGAGCCCTGGACACCATAACCAAGAGCTCAGCATGCGGACGGCGCATCCATCCCCAGCGCTGAGGTGCAGGGAGGAAGCAGCAGGCCTGGGCCAGCCGGGCAGGGGCTCCTCCCGGGCATTTCAGCTTTGCCGTGCCCATCCTTGGGCTTCCCATGCTCCGCGTCAGCTGTGCGGATTGGTTCCTGCTGACCGGTCACTGAGGCTCTGCCCCCTGGTGTTCTCTGAGCTGTGACCCTTCCACCGTCCACACAGGGTGAGGAGTCTCCTCTGATGCCCCGCACCATCCACTCCAGATGAGGAACCCCAGCCTGACCCCACACCCCATCCACACAGGACAAGGAATCCCCTCTGACCCCACACCCCATCCACACAGGGTGAGGAATCCCCTCTGACCCCACACCCATCCATACAGGGTGAGGAATCCCCTCTGACCCCACACCCATCCACACAGGACAAGGAATCCCCTCTGACCCCACACCCCATCCACACAGGACGAGGAATCCCCTCTGACCCCACACCCCATCCACACAGGGTAAGGAATCCCCTCTGACCCCACACCCATCCACACAGGACGAGGAATCCCCTCTGACCCCACACCCATCCACACAGGACAAGGAATCCCCTCTGACCCCACACCCATCCACACAGGACGAGGAATCCCCTCTGACCCCACACCCCATCCACAGGGTGAGGAATCCCTCTGACCCCACACCCATCCATACAGGGTGAGGAATCCCCTCTGACCCACACCCATCCACACAGGACAAGGAACCCCTCTGACCCCACACCCCATCCACACAGGACGAGGAATCCCCTCGACCCCACACCCATCCACACAGGGTAAGGAATCCCTCTGACCCCACACCCATCCACACAGGATGAGGAATCCCCTCTGACCCCACACCCATCCACACAGGACAAGGAATCCCCTCTGACCCCACACCCATCCACACAGGACGAGGAATCCCCTGACCCCACACCCCATCCACACAAGACAAGGAATCCCCTCTGACCCACACCCCATCCACACAAGACAAGGAATCCCCCCTGACCCCACACCCAACCACACAGGACAAGGAATCCCCTCTGACCCCACACCCATCCACACAGGGTAAGGAATCCCCTCTGACCCCACACCCCATCCACACAGGGTAAGGAATCCCCTCTGACCCCACACCCCGTCCACACAGGGTGAGGAATCCCCTCTGACCCCACACCCCATCCACACAGGACAAGGAATCCCCTCTGACCCCACACCCATCCACACAGGACGAGGAATCCCCTCTGACCCCACACCCATCCACACAGGACGAGGAATCCCCTCTGACCCCACACCCATCCACACAGGGTAAGGAATCCCCTCTGACCCCACACCCATCCACACAAGACAAGGAATCCCCTCTGACCCCACACCCCATCCACACAAGACAAGGAATCCCCTCTGACCCCACACCCCATCCACACAAGACAAGGAATCCCCTCTGACCCCACACCCCATCCACACAAGACAAGGAATCCCCTCTGACCCCACACCCCATCCACACAAGACAGGAATCCCCTCTGACCCCACACCCATCCACACAAGACAAGGAATCCCCTGACCCCACACCCCATCCACACAAGCAAGGAATCCCCTGACCCCACACCCCATCCACACAAGACAAGGAATCCCCTCTGACCCCACACCCATCCACACAAGACAAGGAATCCCCTCTGACCCCACACCCCATCCACACAAGACAAGGAATCCCCTCTGACCCCACACCCATCCACACAAGACAAGGAATCCCCTCTGACCACACACCCCATCCACACAGGACAAGGAATCCCCTCTGACCCCACACCCCATCCACACAGGACGAGGAATCCCCTCTGACCCCACACCCCATCCACACAGGACAAGAATCCCCTCTGACCCCACACCCATCCACACAGGGTGAGGAATCCCCTCTGACCCCATACCCATCCACACAGGACGAGGAATCCCCTCTGACCCCACACCCCATCCACACAGGACAAGGAATCCCCTCTGACCCCACACCCATCCACACAGGACGAGGAATCCCCTCTGACCCCACACCCATCCACACAGGACGAGGAATCCCTGTCTGAAACCACACCCTATCCACACAGGATGGGGTCTTCCCAGCTGACCCCTCACATCATCTATGCAGAACAGACCTCTGAGTCTGCCCTGGTCCCTCCCTCTCTCCCTCCTGCCTCCCCTGTCCTGCAGGAGCCTATTGGATTCCTGCTCTGGGCAGTATTTCAAGTTCTGGTCACTAACCATAAGGATAATTAAAAGAAGGGGGAAAGCAAGCAAGAGAGAAAAGGAAGCAAAGAGCCCCACTGTGGCCCTGGCTGCTCCCCGCAGCCGTGGGGCGGCAGGGCAGCCCCACAACAGAGGCGCATTCAAACGTCAGTAAGACACCTTGGGCCTTGGCCACCTGCCCACCCGTGCTCCCAGGGTGCTCCGAGTAGGCCAGATTCCTCCCACATCTTCCGTGTCAGAAAGAAAACTGGAA